>LPNX010033905.1:199935-271145 GCA_001517045.1 Pseudotsuga menziesii | reverse complement strand
ATAGAGAGAGTCGTCTGGCACAATTCCACAACCTATCATGTTATCAAGAAGTTTAGAGGCCTCCTGTATATTTCCTGCCTCAGAATGTGCCTTAATCAAAGCCCTATAGGTAATCACATCTGGAATTAAACCTTTGTCCAAGGCATATTTAAGGAGGTTGCTTGCAACCGATATCCTGCCTTTCTTACAAAAGGCATTGATAACTGAATTGTAATTAGAAATGTTGGGCATAACACCACGTCTTTGCAGTTCTTCCCAGAATGCCAAAGACTCCTCTATCTTATCTGCTTTACAGTATTCACATGGTCACTTATGTACTCCACATAAGGCACATGGTCACTTATGTACTCCCTGACCAAAATATTCCTTGCGCCTCCATAATGGTCTAATTGTTGTACATCAAACAAATCATATGGACATTACTACTGCTTTTCCAATAAGATATATCATTTTTTCTGAAAATCTAGTTACGACTTCTGAGGTTGTCAACAAGCAAAGAAAAGAATATGAGAAAGATTGTCATATATTATTTGCCAGCATTGCTATCTAGACAGGAATGAAATTACAGCAGCAATATATAGGGCGGCAGACAGCTTCATTCCAGAAATGACTTTTAGTGGCTGATAAGATTTTTCACACCAGCCAGTGAATTTGTACTATCTGATTTCCTACACCAAATCACATCAAGAAATGCAAAATAGATTCTCATAATGTCCCGTGACATGAGCTTGATCTCTAACGATGAAAAGATACTGTGCGGAAAAACTCAAGAACGAATTCCACCACTCATGTCATATAAAATGTGGTCTCAATTGAGACAACTCTATCAGAATGTCACTGGTTAAATATTCAGATCTATTTTCACTTGAGTTTCAGCATACCATCCTAAAGTTCATCATGAATTTGATTCTCTTGGTTTAATGAATCCAGGCGCTTTTGCAGTTCCTGCAAAGGTTAGGACACACATTAAAATCTTCTTCTCCATCTTAATTCTAAGTGCCAACTTTCTAAAATACAATAAATTAATCCAACTGAGGTTGCATCAAATTTAAGTGATCACGAACCTGTAATCTTTCTTCTCGACAGAAGGCTGGAGTTAATAGGCTTGCAACGTACCTGCCAATTTAGAGTTCTTTTTCTTAGAACAAATATTCAGATATTCATGTTTTAATTAATCAAAAAACAATCCAGATTGAAGTAGCCATAAATATATAGATTTTATAACACTCACTCGCATCGGCTTGGTTCATCAACATCATCAAATTCATTCTTCAACCCACATCTAAGCCTGATCTGTAATCAAACATAAACTGGGTATTAAATTAATAGAATGCCAACTACATATACTTAACAGGTGAAATGCTTGCCAGTGACAATAAACTAATGTTTTTGCTCACCAAAAAACTGCATAAACCAACATAGAATACCAAGGCAAACCTTACCTTTAAACTTCTATCTGGACCATTCCAACACCTATCACCGTTTGAAAATTCCATGATCTTGTAGGAGTCTTTGAACCCATCCCAACGTCTGAACATAAATTCAATCAAATTAAGAAATGCATCTTCAACATCACCTACAACTTCATTCAACAGCCCCAGCATTGCTATTTATGTTCAATATGTCAAGAAGTGTTTACTGCAATGATTTTGTCAAAACAAAAGCCCCATCCCCAAACACTTTGTAGAGATTAATACATTATAAATAATTGCTAGAGTTGACACATCAAATTTGCAGGATAGAGTGAATGAATCGAAATTCATAGTTAATTATTTCTTGTAAATTTGAAATTTTCTCCATGGAAGTTGGTACTTGCTTCTGTCATGTCCTCTCTTTAAGATTTATTTGCATATCTAATTGGTAATGAGATATTTAACCTGAAAACATTGTAAGTTGCAAGCACATAACTGGAAAAATTATATAAATTTTAACATGCTTTTTTCTTTGGATTTTGCTCAACTTACAGGGTAATCTTTCTTTTTCAAGATCCTATTGGGTCAGTCAGAAATTACTTGCATGGAACATGGAGATAGAACATGTTCAGTTCTACATGTTTGCCAGCAAAAATGCTAATTTGACTCTTTCAGCTGGAGGAGTGAAAGGTTAGAGAGTACAATTTGGTTTTTACTTTTGAGGTTCTTAATTTTCAATATTAATTGATCATTGCATAAATTTTCATACCGTGTACATCTCTTTAATGTTGCCATCTAAATGCATGTATGATGTTGCATTCACCTGTAAATGCTAGAAGACAGGTCATTGTGAAGACCACTCTAACATTTCTCTAGTTCTTAATGTAGGAAGTAGAATTAATTTATCCATTGGACTGAGAAGCTATGCACTCATAAAGTATATTAAAGCCCTTGCTTGTCTGTTGTTATTAAACATCATTTGCTCATGTAATCCCACGCCTCTCTATAAAAATATATATAACTTTAAGTTTACCGGAAAGTAAATCGATCAATCCACACTCCTTTTATAAATTCATGCAGATAGAGCTCTAGAGATTCCCACATACTCTTAACAAAACTCGGATAGGACCCTATTTCCTGTACTTCGAGAAGACATCTGGTCTTTAACCCCCGTGTCTTTTATATGTATTCCTTTTGTCAATCCTACTGATTTTCTACAATACTGAAATTACCTGAGCCCTCCAGGTTATTGGTTGAGAAGCATAAAACCACTTCTAGCTTGCAGGATACATTCCTAGCTGTTGTTTTAACAAAGCAGGGTAAAGCTTTGACAAATTGACAAAGCTGATCTTGTTCCCACCTTTGCTATTTTTTTTCAGTCAGTGTGCTTCTTTTGTTTCTACAAGAGTTTTCTTTACATTGAAAAGCATTATTGTATTGTTTCTACACATTTCCAAGCTCCCAAAAACATCAGAATAGCAGGCTTGAGTTTTGGAGATGCTAGGAGTAGTTACCATGCAACTAGGCAATGTAGCCATGGTTGTGATCTATAATACAGAGTGACTTGGAGCTATTGTTTATAAAACACAACTGTGACCAACAAGAATATTGTTGATGAATCTGATGGGCCTCTTTGCTTTTCCTTCTGTACTAGTCATTTTTTCATTCACCCAAAAAATTCAGAGTAAATCCATGTTTATGTTCTCTTTGAAATTTCTCTCTTGCTGGAAGCCATCTCTGCATTCAATCAATGCCTTCTATAATCTTGTCATTTCAAAGGAAAAAATAGAGTTAAAAGTGCCAGTTTTTAAACAGATAAATACCCTCCAGCAAAGTAATAGATTGTAATGACTTGCTTATTAACTTGAATATGCAATCAAAGGACCCCAGAAGAAGTTTGATCTCATTGAAGCCATGCTGTCCCTAAATCTATAAAATGCTATGTCGTGCAATTTAGATCATGTGACAGATATTATTCCCACAGTCCTAGAGATAGAGAAGCACACATGGAGCTAATTTGCTGTGCATCAACCAAAATATAGTGGGCCCAATTTGAGATGAGTTCAAAAATTGTTATGCATTTGATATTTACCGACTATCCACTACATCTCCATTTGTAACCTTCATCTATGTGCATTTTTATCTTCATGTAGGTGTTCACAGGATAAATTGTTCTCAAGTTGCACTTAACAAAATTGCTCAATTCTGAGAAGTTTCCCTGTTTAACCTTATTTAAGACAAGCTCCTCTGTAATAGTAATAGTTCATCTCTACCTCATTTAGGATGCTAATGGCCTTTAATTTTATAGATACAAGAGTATTAAGCACAATGCTCAATTTTTTTATTAGTCAGCAATAAACAACAGTTCTCAAGATTGAAATACTATTCATTAGGTATGTCAACTTTTCTGCATGAAGTGAGGACATACCTCAATCCTGAGAATTTTGAACACTCTTCCTAAAACACTAGGAAAAGGCTTACTTTTACCGAAACCAATTATTCAGGCATTGAAAGTGGGGAGTTAGTTGAAAACATCTCTGCAACTTTCCTGACTTCAACACATGCCCTGTGTATAATAAATTCCAAGTTAAACATGTATAAGCAAACTGCCAAGTTAAGAGATCGGTTCTCATGAGTAGACATCAATTGAATGTCATCAACATCCCAACACATTCAAAGAAAAAAAGGTGATGATCGATAAACAAGGTAAAGCAATATCTTTCTGATGTCACACAATAATCTATGGAAGAGCCTTTCCCTCTTCCCTCCGATTGTGTTCTCAGTTAAGTGCAGAAGAAGATCTCAACCTGATAATATCTAAACCTGTATTCCTCAAAAATGAATGAGAATAAGTCCACTGTCAAGAGTCAAGACAGTTTCTCCAGAAGTAGATCAACTAAGCGAATTGAGGGCCAATGGAACAGATTCTAAATCCTCTCCCATTTCTCTTGAGTCTTTCAAGTAGTCAAATTTTTACCATACCTTAGAAATTAATAAATTATCCATAATTTACGGTGTTCCTCTTTCAAGTGATATGGCTGAGCAATACTGGCATTTCTTTCATTACCCTGTTTGCTTCTTCCAGCTTATCATTTGTGTCAAGTGACCTAATGAGAACACTAAAAGTCTTAAAGTTTGGCACTAGCCCCTTTTTAATCATTTCATCATTAAACATCAATGCATCTTGCATTCTACCTTCCTTACAAAGCCTGATGATAGATTCCATATCCTGTGAACTGACATGAGTGGCCAAAACCTCCTTCAGAATTTCTTCATCTGTATTAGCTGTCAGCATGGAAGTTGTATCAATGTCATCATCATTGACTGACCTATCAAGTTGCACAGTACAACTTGAAATACCAGAAGCTGGATTCTTTAATTCCAATTCCCTTAATATAGTTGCTGCTTCCTGTATCTTTCCTTCGTGGTAAATCCTTTTGATGAAATCAACAAACGAGATATCAAGCTCTATCCCAACAAACAAATTATTAGTTCCCCCAAAATTCAATCTTCTAAAATATTCAGAGTATAATCTACTGTCAGTATTGATTCCAAGAAGTAAATCCCTCTCAAGCAGTTCTTCTACAAGTTTACTTGCTTATTCCATCCTGCCTTTACTGCAAAGCCCATTAATAAGGTTGGTGTAGCAAAAGAGATTTGCTGCAATTCCTCCCCTTTCCATTTCATGAAACAGTTTCAGAGATGCCTCCATATTGCATATTTTGCAATGCCCTTTAATCAGTGACTCAAACATAAAACCATCTGGCAGAATACTCCACTTCTCCATTTCAAATAGAAGAGTTGATGCCTCCTCAATTTTTCCTTTCTTGTAGTATCCAGAAATCAGGAGATTGTAAATATTGATGTTTGGGACAAGGCGCATGGCTAACAATTTCTTCAAGAGCTCCTCTGCATCCTCTAAATAGACTTCCTTACAGAGACCACGTATGAGTTTCGAGTAAGTGGTAACAGTGGGAGTAACACCTGTTCTCTCCATAGCATCAAATAACCTGAAAGATTCTACGAGGTGACCTTCAATGCAAAGCACATCAATTATTGAATTATATGTGACCTCATTATGCATAGTACCTTTTAATTCCATTTCCTTGCACAGTTCTAAAGCTTCATCCAAACAACCTTCTCTGCACAGGCAATAAATTACTTTTGCACAAACAACTTCATCTGCCACAATTCCCTTCTTCAATGCTGCCTTTAAAAGCTTGCATGATTCTTTCACCCTCCCTTCTTTGCATAAGAGATCAAGGAAAACTGAACAACTAGAGATAGTTGGCAACATATATTTGGCCTCCATTTCATTGTAAATCGTTAGAGCTCCATCTGTGTCCCTTTCTTTGCAAAGTCTATAAATAAGCGAGTGATAAGTTTCCAGCGCTGGTAATAACCCCTTATCTTGCATTTCATAATGCAGTTTTAAAGCTCCCTTTATGAATCCCCTTTCACAGTTTGAAATTATCATCTTACTGTAAATCTGAGCATTAGTTTAAAAATATTATTAGCCTCTTCCAAACTGCCCTTCTTGCAAAGACCATTCATAAGGGTGCTGAAGCTTTCAATAACAGGCAGAAAACCCATTTTCTGCATTCTCAAAAAATAAACCATTATAGTGTAGAGATCATCCTAAGCCAAAAAAAAATCTTTATGACTCCTTTTATCACTGTTAAGGCCCGAGTATATTTATTCATGTCCAGACTTAATAAATCAATATTGAGATGAATCTATAAAGCCTAAAAAATTCAAGGGATTAAATAAATATCTGAAATGAATCTATAAAGCCTAAAAAATTCAAGGGATTTAATAAATCTCGGAAATGAATCTATAAAGACAGTAAAAACTTGTGTTCTGGGATTTTCAGAGAAATGTGTATAAAATAAAGCCTAAAAAATTCAAGGGATTTAATAAATATCAGAAATGAATCTATAAAGACAGAAAAAACTTATGTGTGGGCTTTTCAGAGAATTATGTACTAAAATAAGGTCAGAGAAATACAATAGAAACATAAAAATTTATGTGCTTGACTTTGGTGACAGAACTGACAGGACTAAAATACAGAGGGCTATGTATTAAATGAAATACAATGTAAAAGGAGTTTTCCATGTAGAAGCTGAAAGAGCTATGTTAGCATTAATAAGATGTGATGGATGCTGAAAATGTGCACACCATGAAAGAATAAATCGATAAAGGGAAGCAACAACAGGATGATGAATTTAGGTGAAAAAAAATATAGAAAAATGTTATAGAGAAGGAATTCAACATGAAGAAGGTGAGATGGATGAGAAAAACGAAATCAAAACCATAAAAACCCACTCTCTAAAAATCTAGTCAAGTCAATTTGTCTTGTCATCCATGGAAAGATCCACCTTAGCAGCTCGACTGTGTATTTTAATTATTGAGTTTTTTTTTCAAGATACACAAGATCTACTCTTTTACCTGTAGAAATATTTTTCTCTCCATATCATTTCAAAACTTTTATAACATAGCTTCTTAAATTAAAAAAGTACCCAATTAAAATCATTGATATTTAGGAAATCTTCTCTAGTAATTTCACAATCTATACAAACATCAAGGTGTGTCTCTAGTAATCTAGAATTTGTATTTTTTTTTAAACCACTTTTCGCCGTCGGTTAAGAGACGTCCTATAGGTGATGTTTTAAAAAAAAAAAATCAGTACCGTCGCTTAACCGACGGTTCAGTTTTCATAATCCGTCGGATAGCTATCGCTTAAGCGATGGCCTGTAGGTGATTTAAAAAAATAATAATAATTCAATACCGTCTCTTAATCGACGTTTAAGTTTTCATAATCCATTGGATAGCTGTCAGTTAAGCGACGGCCTGTAGGTGATTTAAAAAAAAAAAATTCAATACCGTCGCTTAACCGACGTTTAAGTTTTCATAATCCATCGGATAGCCGCCAGTTAAGCGATGCGTGTTTAAAGTTTAGTATGAATTAGATGTCGGATAATCGACGATTTACATTTAACCGATGGTAAACTGAGCTGTCGCTTTATCGACGGATTGGAAAGATGTCGGATAACTGACGAAAATCCACCGACGCTTAAAAAAAATCATAGTGTCGTACATGCGACATGGAAGTGTTGAAAATTCGACAATACGGCCGTCAGATTTTTGGTCGAAATGTAGTTGTGATATACTGGAGGAACAACTTGAGATTATGCAAAAATCATTAAAAGAGCTAAACCTTAAGAGTCAGGATATTTGGTGCACGAAATGTTCAACGACTGGACATTTAAAAGACAATTGTCGATAGGATATCATCCGACAGGACGTTCAATTTGTGCAAACAAAGTGTTTTTGTGACATTTTCCAAGACCATGGCGATCACACAACAAAAGATTGTCCATTTAACATGAAAAACGACAAAGCATCTTGGTGCGCTATCTGCGAAAGAAAGAATCATGCCACAGCCCACTGCCACCTAAACCAAAAAAATTGACAGAACTATCACGCAGTCGACTAGACTAATGCAGTCGTACAGAACAATGAACAACGAAAAAATGCACAAAATGACTAGAATAATTAAATATACGAAGGTTGTCGATACGAACGCCGCTTCGACAACCGACGTGGAGGATATGGAAGTCGAGGTCGATTCTCCGGGAATCGAGACAACCGACCACGTCGACCCATCCAATGTTTCACATGTTACAAGGAATGACACCGATATGCAGACTGTCCATACAAGGATGGGACTGACCTCAAATTCTGTACTAGTTGTGGAGTAGGGGATCACTCATTAGAGGATTTCCCTACTATGCTTGAAAAAATAAATAAGAAGAAAAATGTTAATGTCTTGTCATGTGTGCAAAAACATGATATAATTAATACAAAGAATTTGCATATATTAACCTGACAAGGGACAAAAATTGGGAATGATAACCCACGAATAAGCAAAATAAAAGAAAAGAATGTTTATCCTGACCCAGTTAAAGAAAAAAAAATATATAAAGATGTAACAAATGTATTTAAAGAATTTTCCCGACAAGAAGAAGTTGATGACAACTGACATAACACAGTAAAAGAGTTAATACACCTAGTACAAAAAGATAAAACAATATCTCAATTCATCGACTTGTTGTATAAAATAAAACACAACAGTAACACCGAAAAACAAACAAAGAGTATTTGCAGTCTAAACCAAAAAGATAAAAGTGATGCTGACCCACTTGTCGACCTGGAAATTGAAGGATACCATGTCTGACAAGTCGTGCTAGATTTCGGATCACAAGTAAATATTATGACTCGAGACACATGGGAATAGTTAGGTAGACCTCGATTATACGAGTCAGGCATATAATTGAAACTAGCTGACCAAGGCCTAATTGAACCTATTGGAGTCTGGAAAAATGTCGACACAATGATAAAAGGAATATTGACCAAAGTTGACTTTAAAATTATTGACCCTAAGGAAGGATCCAACTCCTTCCCAGCGTTAGTAGGTCGACCTTGGGGGAGGAAAATGAAAGCCTCGATATCCTTAGACAAAGAAAGAATAAAATTAAAAGGGAATGGACAAAAATTCATTGTACCTATTCATCCATCCCAAGGAGAACCTTGGACAGAACCAATTGATGAGGAAGTTGACATCCGACAACTATATCATATACAGAATAATGAAGATTACACAGAACCTAATATATATGGTGAACTTTACTTAGGCAACCAAGACTCAGCAGGATACAATTCAGACACAGAACTATATGATTTGGAGGTTGAAAACTATGAAACAAAATCAAGAGGATGCTGGGAAATTCAAAAAGTACAGAAGAAACCAGACAGACAATGCTTTGTGGTGTCCATCATCCCAAAAATATTTGAGAAGAAAACTAGGGAATATCCTACCTTGAAACCAACAAATATAAATATCACAAAAATCCCAATATATAAAAAAAGAGAATCACCAGTTATGCACGTAGAGAAAGTATCTAGGAACATTGGTGAACATGGCCGACTACAAAGCTTAGTGGAAACTTTTACAAGACAAGCTACTAGATGGTGGGATACCCATCAGTTAAGACTACAGACATGGACAACATCTTTGACTTATTTTGTAGAAAGATTTGGAGGGAAGAAGTTAACCAACCAGGATCAGATACTTATATTTACCCAAGGACAAGATCCAAAAAACCACATAAAGACATGTGAAAAAGAACAGAGAAGAC
Source organism: Pseudotsuga menziesii (assembly GCA_001517045.1). NCBI lineage: Eukaryota > Viridiplantae > Streptophyta > Pinopsida > Pinales > Pinaceae > Pseudotsuga > Pseudotsuga menziesii. The sequence goes on along the minus strand of LPNX010033905.1, from coordinate 261,535 downwards.
TTGGATATAAAGATGAACGTACATGGCCACACCTATTCCCATGAACACTCTCTGACTTACCAAACAAATGGTACAAAATGGAAGAAGCTCGAGGTGAAACATTCCTATGGCATGAACTCAAAGAGAATTTTATCAAAGATTTCAACTTTGTACCCCAAAATGAGAATTTGGTCGAAACAACAAAATAGATCAAAGCATTTGTACAACCGACATAAAACAAAACCATAAAACATGACTGACCGACAACAAAATGCAATAATATACAAACCAGGACAATTCCACAGTCAACAAGACTACAAATGGAAAATGAAAAGTCAGAAGGGAAAAGCTTTAGATGGAAATCAAACCATGCCGAAACAAGAAAACCAATTCACACAGTACTCAAAGTCGAGACAAACGACAAGGAAGACATCGACCAAATGACTGCAACAGACTTTCCTGCTACATTTTCATAGTTTAAAGAAGGGAGTCGACTAATCAATGAGACAAAAGCCCCTGAATGGTTAGATGCTAAAGTGAAAATCAAAGAAGTCGACATATCAAACGATGGTCAACCAAAAATAGCAAAAATTGGAGACTACTGGACTGAAGCACAGACAATAGAGATAGTAAACCTACTGAAAGAATTTCAGTATGTATTTTCTAGAGACTATAAGGATCTCAAAGGTCTAGTACATGAAATGGGTGAAATGAAGATCGACATTAAACCTAATGTTCGACCTGTAAAGAAAAGACCATATAAACTAGCTCATAAATACAAAGAGATAGACCTATTCGTAGAAGAGCCGCTGACGGACCAGGAAAAAGAAGAATATTACGAGCTCAGCTTATATATCAGCACATTTGTGTCAGAGGAGACACCGATCGAAAGCATTGGTTGACTGCAAATTGTAATCAAACCACCGACAGCATAAAGGAAAGAGACACAATCAGAACAACAGGTAACCAATCTCGCTAAAGAAAGCATCATCTCGACTCAAGACCCAAGAGGAGAGATAGATACTGATAACCTAGAGTATGCTATCACCAAGGAAAATATAAGCAAATTGTCGAAGGAGATAGCAGCATCAAGAAAAAGAAAAATAAATCAAGAACAAGAATAGGGGAAGGGTAAGCACAAGCTTATCATTGCAGAGTCCTCAGAAGACAAGGAGGAACTGGAAGCTACGGCATGCGACATTATAGAGGATGCCGTAGCAAACAAAGTTTTGATGGAAACCTAGTTCCAGAAATTTGTTGAAGCAGGGGCACAACAAGGTCGGTCGAAGAAGGTGAAAAGCACAAAGTCAACAGCCAAAAATGTTGTGGATCTCATATCTACACCTCCACCCTCGTCTCCGACCAAAATAACACAAGAGCTAATTCCATAACCTCCTTCCATAAGACCACTCGACATATGCAAGAATGCTATGCCGAAAACCTTGAAGGAAAGGTTTTACTGAGACAAAGACCTCCAGGCATATATTGAAAAACTGCTGGAGCTACTCACCTCAGTTAAAAATCTCTCCACCAAAAGCCCTCTATTCGAAGTTGGCGGGTCTAGACTACATACTCCTCAAATTGGCCAAGTAACCCAGAGGCCAAGGACTGTGGCGGTCATAAGCGCGATGTTTCAAAGAAACCCCAACAAAGAAGCTATCGTGGTGACAAATCAGACTACATCTATCATCCCGACTGACCCCGAACCCCACCCACCAGCCTCTGAACCAACCGGAGATGGGGAAGGAGAAAAAATGGAGGAAATAAATCAAGAAATCGACCAACTGTTCTCTGACCTTCAGGAAGATTCACCCCCTCATATCCATGACCTGTCACCCAAACATACCTCCACCAACCCAATCACACTCGACCATTCACCATCACCATCACCACCACCCCCCAACCCAGAACCTGTACTCAAACCAACTGCACCAGAACCACCTCCGCCGAAACCATTAGTGCCAACCGCATCCACATCTGGACCCTCTGTATCCAACCAACCAGATGCACAACCAGCTGTAGTAGTCATCCAACTAACCCAACCAGAAATACCATCAACCACTGCTAGCCAACAACCAGACAATCCAATTTTGACTCTTGTAGGTACACAGGTGCCAAAGCAAGCAGAGCAGCAAAAGCACAAAAAGAAGAAAGACAAAAAGAGAAAGGACCATCAAGGACAGACGATAATGGTCCATATCAGTCAACTTGGGTCGACCACTGCAGTCGATGCAACCAAGCTGAGGGATGGAGAATTAGGGAAACTTTTGGAAACACTAGCAATTGAAGCAAAGACAAGGAGCCAGAACAGACGTAAGGAGATCGACGATAATGAAAAAGAACAAGTCGAGTTCCTTAACAAATATAGAAACCTTGTGCAATCTGTGCTACCAGGACCGATAGAGGCTGACATTGACAAGCCGCTATAAAAATCTTATCAGCTATTTGAGACCATGGTGTCGATACTACAGGCATAGATGCAGGACACAAGAGAGGAGCAGAAAGAAGAAACAACTCGACTGTTGATGCAGCAACATATAGCTTTTTTAGAAGCATACAAGTTATTGGAAGATCACATGGATGAGTCAGTCATTACTGAAGAAGTACTATGAGACTGGCCTTCTTATTATGGGCAGGTCTATCAGCAAACCCGACAGACCCGATAAGAAATCCAAGCGCTGGAGAAGAGAAAAAGAATAGAGGAAGCACTTAGAAGCACAATTGAAAATCAAATAGTGCTTGAAACAACCAAATTACAGAAGCAAGAGCGACAAGCACATCAGTGGGTGCAGCAAGCAATTCCAAGTTTAGAAAAATTAGACATCATCTGTCCGCAGATGAAATGACTTTTTGAAACAGCAGAGGAAAAGGACCAGTTTATGGGTCCTGACATGGAAAGAGTAGCAGAACTTTCCATTCAAGAAAAAATGTCGATAATATCAAGTCTGACTACATTAACCATCAACATCCAAAAGGTACTGCAAAGTTGGACAGAATTCCAACATCAGCTGGCAGTAATAGCTGAAGCAATTGTCAAAGTTTGTGTACAAAAGAGATCAACCATCAGACTTCATAGCCCATGAAGATAAAACACATAAATAACTACTTAGGACAGGCAAAGAATTTTTGGTACCTCCCTGTTTCTTCGGGATGAAGAAACATTTTGTTCGTGGGGGAGATGTTGGAGGAGCAAGTCGATAAAGCCGACTAGAACTATAGCTGACTTAGTCCATCAACTGACTAATTAGAGATTAGTTCAGCCACATAAGGTTGTGTTGGTTGACCGAACCGACATGTAGTTATTTGTAACTATTTTGTAATTCATATATATTAGGCTGTTGAGCCAGATGAGAACTTGGTTCAGTTCTTTGTATTGTATGGACCCTTTCGTTATAATATAATTTGTTATTCTGCCTACTTGTTCTTGTCTCTTGTTGCTGCTATGTATGTATGCATTTAATGTGTATTATTGGTAACCCTATATGATCTGTGAGATTACAATAGGTACCTACAAAAATCAAAATTCGAATTCTGTAAATGGGTTAGTGTGCTGGTTTCAGGTGGTCTGGAGTAGTGAGGATACATGCAGATAAATGTGGAGTGTATTGAGGATATGGTGCTGATTTTGAGGGGTTAATCATTCTATTGGTACTTGAGCAAAATGATGGAAAAATCTGGTGAGAACCATGAGATAGCCAGCACACCAATTATTTTTAACTGGGACTTGATGTTTCGTGGTGGTTCAACTACAGTCGTGGGACAGATGGAGGGAAGGCTAGGGTTTTGGTCTCTATCTGTCACTTCAGATCAATAATAACCTTTTATTCACCAACTTATGATTTTTTGTAGTCCCCCAGTCTTTTCGGCGGTTAAGTGCTAGATCATGACATGCCTCATGTTGACGGAATTTGATTTCGATGGATAAGCTAACCATTTTTCCTCTTTTGGCCTTTTCAGTAGTTAAGGGAATCTTGGGTCTAATTTGCAAGCAGCCGAAAGCTAGGCTTTTTGGTGGCTAATGAACCGTTGGCACGTTCGCCCAAGCCACTGAAAGCTTCCTTTCCAAAATTTATCCAAAAATGTAGTTAATGAGATTTTAGTGGTTAATGTCTTCTTGGACCAAATTGTTTAGCTACCAAAAGCTGGGTTTTTCGGTGGCTAATGAACTATTGAAATGTTTTCCTAAGCCACCGAAAGCTCCCGTTCCAAAATTTTATAAAAACGACGTCAACAGGATTTCGGTGGTTAACGCAGTCCTGAGTTGAAATTGTTAGTTGCCGAAAGCTAGGCTTTTCAGTGGCTAATGAACTGTTGAAAAGTTCTCCTAAGCCATCGAAAGCTAAACTTTTGAATTTTCTTGAAAAACAGAACACCAGGCATTCCAATTTTGTTAATCACCCAAACATCTTTCATAATATACCCTGAAATCTTCACTACTATGAAAAATAAATTGTCTGAGTTTGACCTATTGAAGATTAATTTATTTAAGGGATAACACAAGACAACAATATAATTGTAACCAGATAGATTAACAATCCATATTAGTGATCAAAGAATCTAATAATAATTGACTGATATTAACACAAATCAAATATGGGAAAGGGGAACACTTTTGTATTAATCAAATAAGAAGGTAGAGATACAACCAAAAGCCTTGATGTCAATAGTTTTGTCTTCCATAATGGTATTTGAGACACTCACAACACTCTCCACTCACACAAAGTTCTTTGCACACAAGCTTTCTCAACTTTTCCTCAATACCAGACATCAATCCAACAACATAAGGATTCTTTCTTGGTCTCCCCTCACATAGTCCATGAAACCTTATTTTATAGGCTAAGGGAGGCTCATATGATATGAAATTATTTAGGAAAGGGATAGGGGATGATCCCTAAGGGTGAGGAGGTCGATTTTCATCTCTCCCTAACTGATAGGAACTTCCTCCATGGGAGATTTCGTATGGAAGCTTCTCGAAACTTTCTTTTTTCCCTTTTTAAGTCTGCCGCCTCTTCTTGTACAGAGGGAAAAGGTGCCGATGCTTTCTCTGAACAGGGTAAAGGTGCCGGTGGCACCTGATGTCAATGATCAACATGCACTGATGCTCTATCATAAGGGATAAAGTGCTCCAACCTACTCAAGAGTGGGAAAAAACAACCAAAAGAATCCCTGGCCAAGTGCTTTGAAGGGTGATCAGGAATCAATGGATATTTTTGCTGCAACAGAATGCCCCCCAAGGTATGAAGATAGAAGAATGTGATAGGTAAAATACTTTGTTAGACATTGATCTAGTATCATAGGTAAAGAGATATGAGCTCACAATTGACATAGGACCAGTAACTAACTTATCTGACTCAATCATGGTTGCAGACCAATACAATGCAAATCTATGAAGATGATTATGTCATGGCTACCAAGAATACACTGTAGATCCATGAATATGACCATACCATGTCTACCAAAAGTACAATGTATATCCATGTTCAATGATGTAGAAATTGGAAAATGGCTACAAAACATACAAAGTAGATCCATGTTATCTGAACTCAATACTGGATATAGACACCAATCATACAATGTGGATCCATTTCATGACTCCAAATAATCTTCCATCACAAACTAAGGATAGGAAATTGAGAATACGACTACCTAACCACTCAGGGTATTCATTCCAATCCCTAAACGATACAATTCTAACCATGTGAATAGATGTGTTGATGTAGAACATGGTAGAAATCACTTGATTAACAGTCACTGATATGATACTCTTAACAAGTGCAAGGGAAATCACCATTGATGTGAATGATCTCCAAGGTATCTTAGTACATTCTCCCAAGTGTGAATAATTGTTTTAAAGTCGAACACTTGATAGAATCATTCAATCAAAGGTCATTGATCAAAACCTATTGTCGAAAGCGAGGAAACATACCATTGAGGCATGTAGGATTCAAGGTACTTGTCATGGTTTCTAAATCTAATTCCTGGATGATGTGCTGAAGTTGACAGGAATAGAATTGTCAAAGGAGGGACATGATGTTTACCCCATCATCGACATGAAACATGGAACAAAATTTGATTTTGAAATGATGAAACAACCATGAAACTAACTCAGACACAACCGAATTTATAGGAAGGTAAAGTTATTGATGAATTGGATTGCAAAAGAGACATCCTTTGAACAAATTGTGGCATGACAAATGACTTGGAAGCATTGAATTACAAGATAGAAACTAGATGTAATGCAAGTATGGGGAAATGCATTCTTTGAATTGACTCAAAGGAGTCAGGTGACTCACGAAAGTGGATTGACTCGATGACAAGCTGAATACCCAACTTTTTGAAAACCAAAATGCAGACATGTGCCGTGTTCAAAGGTGGCCTGTGAGCTTCCATCGATACAAATGAAAAGATATTCCCCATTCCCTTAATTTTCCCATCACGAAGGATGAGTTCCTATTTTCATTTTTACAAGTTCAAAGAGAGTAACAAACACTCGTTGTAGCTCATTGGAAGATGAGTCCATTCTCATATGTTTTACGAACCTGAGAAAGGAGAGGTTTGTTCCCAAAAGAGGGTCTCTCAGTGTTTAATTTAACAATTCCATTGAAAGATAACTCGGTATCATTCATGTTTAGAGATTCTGAACGACGAAAAAAGAAGACTCCAAAAAGGTCCTTTTTCATATGATTTAGTCCCTAGGGCCCGGAAAAGTATAAAATAATTCCTGAGAAAACTCTTCTAGCTGAAGTCAACTAGAGTATACCTTTTTTGTAATTAGTCAATATGAACCAAAAAAGGGGTAAACTATCATTGGAAAGACAACTTTTCAAGTAATTTTACGAGCGTTAAGAAGACAAGTTCACTCAGCAATATTTTTTCGTGTTTTAAGGAGTTTGAAAAGAGCTTAAATGTGACTCCATAAGGGATCCTCTTTTTCATAAACCACTTTTAACGAGTATGAAAAAGCAGAAAAAGTGTACTTGATACCCTTTTACTAGGTTTTTAATGATCACATCAAAGGTATAAACGATGCGCGATACTTTTTCATCTTAGCCCAAAGTGTGAAAAAGACAAAAGAAAATCACAACATAGCCATAACACTTTGTAAATATGACTTGGAATCTTCAAAAATCAAGTTAGGATTAATTTCATTATGAAACTATAGAAATTAAATGGTAAAAATCCTAAAAATTAAAATATTTTGATTTAATATTTAAAATAAAAATAAAAATTACAATTAAAAGGGGTAAATAGTAAACATTTTACCATTATGACTTTTTACCATAGTAAAAGAGAGAAATTGGTGAAAAATATCTGATTTTCAACTGCATATTCGGGGAGCTGTGGACCATCTCTGCTCGAACCGCTCAGACCATGTAATAACTAACTCTTATCAGTTCGTTTTTGCTGGTGCATTTATTTGTTTTTAAGGCCATGTTTTTGGGTAAATCCCCAAAGAGGAAAAGTGTATACATGATGGCGCCTTTTTCCCTTTCAGGAGGTGCATTGATACACCTCTCAAAAGAGGAAAGGGCTATGAGGGCACTCTGTATACATGGGGTAAAGGTGCCAACGGTCTGTTCTACTACAGAGAGTGCACTAGTGACCGTGGCTCCCAAAAAATAAACACACATCCAATTAAAAGTTGTTTTATTTCCTTTCAATGAATCCAACTTGTTTCTAATTAATGTTTAAATGTTTTTTGTAGGAAAAAATAGAGGCAAGATGGTTATATGGAAAGAGAGTCAACATGAATTGGATGACCCCCAAGCAAGCAATGATCCGGTTACTTTGAGGTCCCTCTGTGAGTGCGGGCTTCTCAAATTCTTTCGGATACCGGGGATGAGAGCATATGTGCATTTTCTAGAGCACATGATACGGATGTGGGATCCATACCAGCATCACTTTGTTGTGGGAACTCACACTCTGACAAAAGATATAGAAGATATCTATGTCTTGATTGGTTTATCCGACCAGTAGCACTGGAAGGACCACAATGTGGCAAGGGATCCGTAGATGACCCCATCGATGACCATTGCTTGATAAGGACTCATTCAGATGGTGGGAAAATTCCCATCAATCACATCATAGATAGACCATTGAGGAATGTGGACTTCACCATTGAGAAGGTTGAAGGCACTAGGTCGGCTCACCTGACCATACGGCCGCACATGTTGTATGCCATAGAGTCCATGGTTCCCACTATATTCAACTGGAGAGAGGGTCTACTGGTTAGCTTGAAAATTCAGATGACCAAATGCATGAGGGGAGAGCTGAATCAATTAAGCTATGGGGAGATAGTGGTGTCCTTCTTCTTGGAGAGGGTCCCATTGATGAGACCTCAGGTTGTATTGAGCACACTGGATGTCGAGGATCCTCGAATTAGTAGGTGGGTGGATTCCATGGTCTACCATGGTGGTGGAGGAGGCCCTAGAGTTACCTACAAACCAACCTTTTTCCGTCGGTTGAGGAGCCAAATTTTGATGGTAGAGGACTATGCCTACATGGGGACTGAATTTCAAGAGAATCCTAGTCTTCAACTTCTAGATGGGGAGGAGTGGGATGATTGAGGTAATAAAGAAACCATTATCCATGTTTTTTTGTATTTTTAAATTTATATTTGATTTTTATGATGTAATGCTGAGATGTGCAAAAATGTCTTGTGTAGATATTGGGCATTCTCGTCCAGCTGGAGCCTAGCCTATCAAGAGGTGAGAAGCATTGTAGATGAGGAGATTGAGGAGAACCTACAATGCTTGACTGCGGGGATTCTAGATATTTCCATCAATGATTTACCCAAGCAATACCAGCACCAGATTGCAAGGGTTTTATGGCGCTTCGGGAGGATACTCCGTAGAGTGGCTCGGGTCATGATGTGCTACCATGAGCACAACCATGAGGATTATCCCATAGTGTCTCCCTCATTTTTTTACTGTATTTACACTGAAATATTCAAAGCTTCAGTTTTTTCCCCACATATATGTATTTTGAAACTATGGTAGTCTGAAACTTTAGGTGATTTGAAATATTGATGCTTTAGTCCTTTTTGTATCTCAAATTTACCTTTTATATATATATGAAAAACTTTTATTTACATATGTGTGTGCAAATTTGATGTGCGAATGAATGCATACTATGAATCCAATGCATGTCTTTTATGTTAAAATGAACTTAACTATGAGAAAGATACCAATCTAAGACAAAATTTTCTAGGGAATCTTCCACAACGTTTTAAATGTCTTGGAATGTGTTGATAAGAGACCTTCTCAAAATACCTTTCTAAAAGCCTAACTATTTGGAATGTACTAAGAAGTAGGTGGTTCTGGATAGTGTAGACTCGATTTAATTGATGCACTACCAACTTCGAGTCTAAGTAAACCCTAATTTCTCTTACATCATTATCCAAGTCTTCTGTCAACAAACCAATCACCGCATGATACTCTGCGAGGTTGTGTGTTGCGAGACCCAAACAAATTCCCCCTAAACTCACCTAATCACTTGTAGGAGAGTAGAACACCCAAGTCGCTGATGCAAGATTCAAGGTGTAATGTAGCACCATCCACGAAACTAGTATAGGTGGTCATATGTCCATTAAACATAGGACTATATAAGTAGGGTTGTGAAAAAACACATCTTGTGTCCACACTAAAAACCACACTTTGAAAAACACACAACACTCTATAAACAATATTTACATTGAACCTATGCTAGATGGCCTAGGCATAGTAGTTTTTGAGGTAGAGACCATTGCAGGGCTCTCCCAAATGTATCTCATCATAATCTATTAACTCATATGTGCCTTTCTTTAAGACACGACTGATAATTTAAGGCCCGTGCTATATAAACTCTAGTTTCCCAGCCCCCAAGTTATTGTGTTTCTGGTCATAGGTCAAGACTAGGTATCCTTCGTTGAAAGAGCAAGGTTGAACAGATCTATTGTAATAAGATTTCATTCATCGTTTGTGTGCCTCATTTTTTAAGGCTGCATCACGATGAGTTTCATCAAGCTTGTTTAAGTACAAGAAACATTCTTCCTCTATAGTGGTATTGGGTAATAGTTCTGCATCAAGTTTCAGAGAAGGAATTTCACACTCTATTGGAAAATTTGCCTCTAGTCCATACACCAATTGAAATAGTGGGAAACCAGTGGATGTTTTGATGGTAGCCCTATAGGCCCATAGCGTAGAAAAAAGATGAAAATGCCAATTAGACTTATCATGTCCTACCATCCAATGAAGCATAGTTTTTAATACTTTGTTGATTGCTTCAGCCTGGCCATTGGCCTGTGGATAGTAAGGTGTAGAGTTATCATGGTGAAAACCTAATTTTGCACTTAATTCTGCCATCACCTTGTTATAGAAATGTGACCCATGACTAGTCACAATGGCCCTAGGAATCCTGAATCTATCAATAATATGGTTAAATAGAAAAAGAGAAGTTGTCTTTCCATATTCGGTGTACATAGGCATAGCCTCAGCCCATTTAGTGAAGTAATCTATGACCAGAATGATGTATCCATGCCCCCTAGCTAAGGTAGGTCTACAGTGCACAAAATCTATGCCCCATTTCACAAAAAGGCCAACTGCTATGACAAGATTCAATAGAGAAGGATGAGTGCACTTTTTTTATGTGAATAATTGACAAGGTGGGCATTTTTTGACAGTTTCAATGCAATCCTTGAAGATAGAGGGTCAAAAATACCCAGTGCATAATATTTTTTAGAAGTATCCAACCTAGAGAGGTGACCGCTGCATGCTCCACAATGGAAATCATTTAAAATGATCTAATCTTCTTCATGAGTGAGACAAGAATTAATATGGTGTCAATTCCATGATGGTATAAGTTATCATTGATAATGAGATAATATTATTCTTGGTAGCAGATGTGATGATGCTCATTACGAGTTGCATCAGGCTGATATCATTGTGTCTAGAGATAGAGAATGAGATCTCCATACCAGGGGCTAGGCATAATAATGAGGAACAAATATTCATCGGGAAATGAATCAATGGCCTGTGTTCTCGTAGTAATACGGGGAAGGTCACACATAAGATCAACGAATATGAGAGACTTCTTAGAACTAGTTTTGGAAAATTCCAACTCAAACTCCTAGAGAATGACAATCCAGGGTGAGTATTTTCCCCCAAGTACTTGACGAGTCAAGATATAATACATGAGGTTAGAATCTGCATATAAAGTGGTTGTACAGAGAAAAATGTAATGACTAAACTTCTAGACCACGATGAACATGGCTAGAGCAATTTTCTCCACATGTGAATAGTGATTTTCATACTCTAAAATGCTCTTACTCACATAATATATCACATGTTCGTGATCGTGTTCGTCGGTTTGGACCAAGACCATACAATGGTTGAAAGGGATGAAACCACATACAAGGAATAATCCTTTGTATAATCTAGTTGCTGCAGCATGGGTGCATGCGTAAGAGCATGTTTGAGGTTATTGAATGCGTGCTGCACCAAGTCATAAAAAACAAAGTGGGTATCCTTTTTCAATAATCGCATGAAACTGTGAGTTTTTTCAGCATAATTGCAGATGAAATGATGTAAAATGTTTTCCTTCCCTTGCAAATTTTGGAGTTCAATAACATTGGTTGGGCTGGGTAGAGCTAGGATAGCTTCAATTTTCAGAGGGTCTATGCGGATGCCATCCTTGGACACAATAGAACCAAGCATTCAGCTAGTCTCGACACAAAAAACACATTTATGTGGGTTTAATCGAATGTTAAAATGGTGACATTTGAGAAAAATGGCTCTCAGATGATCAACATGGTCATCCCGTTGCTTTCAAATGAGAAGGAAGATCGTTAAGATGAGGTTCCACAATGTGTTTAATGTTGTGGAAAGCATATGACATGGCACGTTGAAATGTAGTGCCAACATTTTTCAAGCCAAAAGGGAGTTTTCTATAGGCAAAGGTTCCCCATGGATAGATGAAATACTTCTTGTGTTGACCTGATGGGAGGATATTGATCTGATTATAGCCAGAGAAGCCATCCATAAATAAAAATGTGACACTCCTGGCGCAGTTGTCGATAATTTGATCGATGTATGGGGTGGGAAAATTTTCCTTAGGACAAGCCCGATTGAAATCCCAAAAATCAATGCAAACCCTAATAGTACCCTTTTTTTATTGACAGGGACTATGTTGGACACCCATTCAGTCAAGGGAAAGGGGTAAATGAAACTAGCCTTAAGAAGTTTCTCAACTTCTTCCTTGATGGATGATGCTTTCCTTGGATGTACTTGACGTAGCTTATGTAGAAATGGATTGGCACCAGGGTAAGTTTTAATCTCGTGAAATACGATAGAGGGATCTATCCTTGGCATTTATTCATAGGTCCAAGCAAAAAGTCTTTGAATTCATTAAATAAGGATGTATAAGACAATATCTCTAAAGGTGAAGAGTTCTGTCCTATCTAGATGTTGTATAGGATACCATGTTTCACTAATATATTTACTGGAATGGTCTTGGTAATGTTACATAAGTTACCCTCAGATTCGACATCATGGGTGAGAATCGAAGATTGAGGGTCAATTACTATATCAAAAGAAAGAAATGATGCAAATTGTTCTTCTCCCATATGGCAATGGGAAAGGAAAGAGGATCGATGGTGATGATCTTTCCAAGGAGTCTCATCTTGGGACAACCTCCATGATGGTTTCATCAGAGGGGAGTGTATGTGAAAGATAATCTAGAGATGGGGGGGGGGGTTCTAGCCAATAGGGTAGATAGTAAGTATCTGAAGCCACCAACAAATGGTCCTTGATGGTGGGGTCACTGGTGGTTTGAATAGCGTGGTACATTTCCTTAAAAGGACTCATTGATGTTGAATCAGCAATGAAATTTCCTTTATCTATGGTAGAAGTAGAAATCATGTTCATGGATGCAGACTGCAAAACAGGAGGAGGATTAGATAACAGAAAGATTCCCATGAGTGAGGAATCTTTGATGAGACCTACTCCAATGTTATGATATTCCAAGGTCGTCAAAAGTGGAATGTTGTTTGCAGTATTCGAAGGGGCAATAGGTGAATAAAACTCTAGCTGGTCAATAGTAACAATCTTCCCTTGGATTGGGAACTGAACTACTAGAAAAATGGATGAAGCAACAACTTTCATAGCATAAAACTAGTTGCGACCTAGGAGGATATTGTAATCTAAAGGGGCGTCAACAACTTCACTGTGAATGGAAACTGATTTCCCCCCAGTTTAACCTGGACAGAGGGCAATAATCCATAAGGTTGAAATCTGTGACCATCAAAGGACTTTAGTCTCGTGGGTGAATTATTAATTTCAAGAGAACTAATGGCTCTCCAACTAGACAAAGACATGACCAAGGTTGAGGCTCCCTCGTCCAATATGGTACAATAGATGGTATTTCCATTAGATTTTGTGGAAAACTGGAAATCCAACTGATGAGAAATCCTAGATTGAAAATCATCCAACTTGATAGCGATAATGTTGTTTTTTTCAAGATCAAAATCTCCAAGGACTGATAGAAAATTATTTCCTTGTGTAGGACATGTTTGGAGTACCTCAAGAGTCAACATAGCGCATGATGCCTGGGCCAGATATTCTACTATATTATAGAACTGGGCATCACGTACATTAGGATTAAGTATAGAATTTTGAAGTGTACTCTTAGGTGGGCGAAGAATTGCATCAGGAATAGTTTTTTCAATCTTAATATTATTACTTGGAGGAGGAGTGGATGATGAAGGTTTCTCAGGTGGAACATCATTAGTTTTTTTTTTTGGAGGAGGGTCATAAATTTGGGATCAAATATTAAGGTGAACCATTTCACTTGACATCATTTTGAATTCATCAATGGAAGATGAAGAAGGCTCATGCAAGGATTGGTGATCAATCAGAAGGGTCTGTAAGAACTATCGAGGTGGGTGAATTTTTCAAAAAAATTCTAACCTCCTCACTACAAGGACACTCTTTAGTGAAGTGATCACCTACCTAAATCAGGCAGGGAAACTTTACCTTTCTCTTATTCTTATAATCAACATCATGGTTTTGTGTTTTGTTACCTTCCTGTTGGTTATTGAATTTATTGGATTTGTTTTTACCTTTTTTCTTTCCTCCCAAATATTTTATGGATTGGACTACATTTACTTTGGTGGAAACAACAGGAGGGGATGCAGTTTTGGGTGGTGGAACAAGTTGACTAGTTGGTGTGGCATGTTAATTTGGATTTTTTCCGGATTTTTCCATCGATTGTGTTTGAACTGAACCAAGAACACCATCAGTGGGTGGATTCATTGAAGGTCTTGAAGTGTCTGATGTAGGATGAGGAGTGTGAGGAAATAAGTAATACAAACTGTCTGACTAGGAATAAACCAAGTCTAGGAACTAAACATGGCTAATATCCTGCTCCTCGGTAACAACACCTCCCATGATGACATCCCTATAAATGGGGGGAAGTAAATATTTCATAAACCAATAACCCAGTAACTCATCAAGAATGGGAGCGTTAGCTAACCTACGTCTTCATCTCCATTCATGTATATGATTGAAGATATGGGTGGAAGTAGTCTGGCAAAGCGAGGTTAACAGGTCCATACCTATCTCATACCGAATTGGTAACTGGGAATTTGTTAAAAAATCCATTGCTAAGGTATTAAAGTCCCAAAAGGAATGTCGGGGTAGCATGATTTATCATTTGGCTGCTACTCCGGTTAGAGTTCTCTGAAATAAACATAAACGGATTGAACCATCCATTAGAGAATTTGATGAGCGCCACATATGAAAAGTCATCATGTGTTTTTTAGGATCCTCACTAGGTTTACTGTCAAATTTAGGTATATTTGAGGGTAACTTAACTCGGATGTCCAACCATGAGGGATCAAGATGTATCAGATCGTTGATCAATCTGGAGAAATTTGACAGATCTAAGGTAGCCATAAATGGTAGTTGTTGATTAGGTTGAGGGTACTGGTAATAATGGTATGACATATGTGGACTAGTAGAACCATAAGAATATTGATAAACATGCATAGATGATGTCCCCATAACCGGTTGGTCGGTTGGTTGATTTCCAAATATCCACTAGAAGGTCTGCTTGGTGGTGGGCCACCCGAGGGAGGTGCACCTCCAGGGGGGGGCCTCCAGGTGGAGGTCCTCCAAACGGTGGTACTCTAGGTGGTGGTCCTCTAGGTGGTGGGCCTCCAGATGGTGGTCCTCTAGGTGGTGGGCCTCTAGGTGGTGGGACTCTAGGTTGTGGGCCTCCAGGTGGTCCTCCATGTGGTGGGACTCCAAGTGGTGCCCGAGGTCCTCGAGGTCCTCCAGATGGTCCTCTAGGAGGAGATGGGTGGACCTCCAAAAACTACAAAACTATTTACAAAAGATCCTCCATAGGATGGGACATTACACTAATTAGATTCCCCCCAAGGGACATAAGCATTCCTGGGGTCACGCATTCCATGATAAACAACCCTTGACAGTGCCAGTTGATAAGCTTGATGAACCATAGGAGGTTGATTTCTAGGGTAAGTATATACCTAAGAAAGTGGACTAATGATAGGATGAACCCATGAAGGTCCTCCCTGTATTAGGAGGAGGAGTGTTTACTACTGGTGGTTCCACCGGTAGTTTTTTCCCCATACTAGTAATGGTTCCCTCAGTAGGTAAAACAACTTGAGCCACGGAACACCCCCTAGACGTAGAATCTATCGGGGAAGTGGAAATTAATAGGGAATTTTGATTAGGCAGAGAGGGGGTAGAGGGTTGACCTGGATCTTGAGTAACCATGTTTTGGGACGGTGACCCTGAGACATGAGATACTTGGTATGGATAAAGGGCATGATATCCATGTGGGGTTGTTCCTGAAAGTTGGGGGAGATGAGAAAAAATTCTCCTCCGAAGGCTCTCCTAAAAGTTACGTAACTGATCAATAGATGGTTGGAGGCCCTTAAAGAATTCTACATTTGACAGAGCCTCTCTAATGGTTTTCCCTAGAGAAGTAACAAAGGAGGGCACAGTAGTTCCATATTTAGAAATGGGTTGCCCCAAAGAGGTCTCCCAAAAGGAGCATTTTGACCAAATTCATCTCCTACAATATCATCTGATGGGTGATTGAACACCTGATTCGATGAACCAGGTTGGCCTTTCAGCTGAAAACAAAGAGAAACATTTTCAACAGAAGGTTGTTGAACTAATAATGGATTATCATAAGAAGAAAATTCTTCCCTAGTTTCAGTAACTGGAACACCTTATACATGAGAATCAACAGAAGCTGGTTGTTCCATGGTTTCACCTTCATTTCCTTCCACAACAAGAGGAGAGTCAAGTGTAAACCCTGCAACCTAGGAGAACATCTCGCAAGCGAATTAGCTAGGGTGTCATATGAGGATTTCTACTCTAGAATTCTAAACAAAGAAGAGATCACACACAAACAAGCCTACATAAGTTAAGGCCAAAAGAAAACTTAAATGACGGGATGGGTTTATGATAGCCAATTCCTCACTAGGATTGTCAAGTTGTCACAACTCATGATATATTGCAGGGTCCAATAGTAAAACATGACAAGGAGGATTGGGATCGTACACTTTCGTAAATACCCAACTACCTGGATGACACGTGTTTAGTAGCTCCCCGAGGGCTGTTCTTGGTGTATTGATCCAACAAGATGACCCAAAAGTATTTTTTTCAGTTGGTTAGGGTATCCTAGAGGTGTCTCCTAATATACTCAAGGTATGTGGGAGCTCAAATCCATATTAGTGTTGTCCAAAACCGTACGAAATGGGCCTTTCGATATACAATCAAGTATGTGAAGTACCTTTCAATATACCTCGAGGGTACATGAACTGCATAGTCCCCAAGATGCAGTGCAGACATAAAATGAGAGCTCCTATGTTTTAAGACACCGAAACACGTCTATATCCTATCACTCAAATTACTAAAAATTTTAAACTAAGCTACCATTGATTTCATCTTGATGGTTAGTGAATGTTTGTGGAGTGTATATCAAGATGCAAATTTAAGATCTATATGAAATGTAGCTCTTTTTCTTCGATCAAGGATAACTAGAGTAGGTGAGAAACTTTTTTCTTTTAGAAACAAGATGCCATGCTACTTTCAATAAATCAAACTTCAATATATATGAAATTTTCTCAAACACACAAGATTTTCACCATTAAGACTATCTAATATTTGAAAGAAGAAAGGAAGAAGAGCCTCTAATGTCTATTAAAAACTAAACTTTCTCAATCAAACTCATGAATATTTACTTTCCTAAGCACTCATGCAAACCATGAGTAGTTTTTTCCTTAGCATTCATAAAGAAATATTTTCTTAAGTACTTATGCAAACAAAAAATGCTAGCTAACTTCTTTTGTATTTTTTAATATGATTCGAAAAAGAAAGAACACTAAACAATTGAAATTGACTAATTTCAAAGAGGCTACAAATATTCTTTTCACAAAATATTTTTTAGAGAATGGAGCAAGAAAGTCATGCATCCAAAACTGTAATCCATGCACAATTTTTTCACTACAAATTCCTTATTGATGAAAAAATACTAAATATGAACTCAAAAAGTGAGATCATGCTAACAAACTCATCAGATTCAGCAAGCAAACAATAAGCAAATTACATAGCAAACTCAGAGAAACCAAAAAATATGAAAACACATGCTCTAAGGCAGTGATGAACCTACCTTGGTGCGCTGTGTATGGTTGCACTAGAGTGCCAGCAGGTGGTCGGTGCATAATGTACACTGAGTGAAGGCACCAACGATGCTTTATGTTATTCAAGTAAAGGCGCCAATAGTGCTTGGTGTTAGGGTGTAGTAGGTGTTCGAGAGGGGTGGCGCTTTATCAAATATTCCTAGGTGTGCCAATGGATCTACAAGTGCAAAATGGTCAATCACCTGCAAAGAAACCAAAAGTTGGACTGAGCTGGGATGATACAGAATTGATGTAAACTTCAACAGAGGAAATTGATAGAGTAATAAAGTCAATCACTCACCTTAACAACTGAAATGAGCAAGGAAAAGAGAATTACAAGTTTACAAGTAAGAGTGTTACCAAAGATCTTATATCTAATTGGATCTGCTCTAGATATGACTAGATATGCTCCAGATATGACTGGATCTTCCCCAAATATGACTGGATCAAGCTATCCCTAGTGTGGTCACCAATTTTGCTTGTAGGAATTCTCCAACCGATGCATACACCTATTGTTCCTCTAGCATGTATGGTACAAGTCTAGAATAAAACACCACAGCAGTATATCCTTTCCCTAGATGGTTAATCTACTTGAATATAATCATTCTCTTACCTCATATCTGAATTCTCTAGTCTTTATTCCACTGTTCTTCATGTGATCTATAGTACCTGCAAGGAAACATTAGAAAACAAGACAACAAGATAAGAGTAACTAGATAGATTAAAAATCCATATTAGTGATCAAGGAATCTATTAATAATTGACTGATATTAACAAAAATAAAATATGGGAAAGGGGAACACTTTTGTATTAATCAAATAAGAAAGTGAAGCTACAACCAAATCCTTGATGTCAATAGCTTTGTCTTCCACAATGGTATTTGACAAACTCACAACACTCTCCACTCACACAAAGTTCTTTGCACACAAAATTACTCAACTTTTCCTCAATACCAGACTTCAATCCAACATCATAAGGATTCTTTCTTGGTCTCCCCTCACATAGTCCATGAAGCCTTCTTTTATAGGCCAAGGGAGGCTCATATGAGATGAGATTCCTTAGGAGAGGGATAGGGGAGGATCCCTACGGGTGAGGAGGTCGAGTTCCAGCTCTCCCTAATTGAGAGGAACTTCCTCCACTAGAGATTTCATATAGAAGCTTCTCGAAGCTTCCTTTTTTACCTTTTTAAGCCTGTCGACGCTTCTTGCATAGAGGGTAAAGGCACCAATGCTTTATGTGAGCTAGTTAAAGGTGTTGGTGGTGCTTGATGTCAATGATCAACAGGTGCCAATGCTCTGTCATAAGGGATAAAGTGCACCATCCTACTCAAGAGTGGGAAAAAACATCCAAAAGAATCCCTGGCCAAATGCTTTGAAGGGTGCTCAGGAATTAGTGGATATTTTAGGTGCAACACCATTATCGAAGAATACACTTCAATTAAAAGAAAATATGTTTGGGATGTGGTGCCAAGACTAAAGGAAAAGTCAGTAGTTTCTTTGAAATGGATTTTCAAGACAAAGCACTCAACTGATGGCAGTATTGAAAAGTTCAAAGCAATATTTGTCGCATGAGGATTTCCACAAAAGGAAGGAAATTATTATGAAGAAAATTTTGTACCAATAGCAATATATACTTCTATTAGAACTTTCCTTTCCTTGGCACCCAAGATGAAATGGAAGCTACATCAAATGGATGTAAAAACAACTTTCCTAAATGGAGTCATAGAAGAAGAAGTATATATTAAACATCCACTAGGATTTGAAACCCACGACAATGAAACACATGTATGCAAATTAAAGAAATCTCTATATGGGTTAAAACAAGCACCCAAAGCATGGTATGAAAAAATTGATGTATTCCAAAGGAATTTGGGCCTTACCAAAAGTAAAGTTGATTCCAACCTTTACCATAAGGTTGAAAATGATGGGATCATGATATTACTATTATATGTAGATGACCTATTTTTGACAGGGAAGGAGCAGCTCATCAGTGAATGTAAGAAGAAACTTGCAACAAAATTTGAGATGAAATACCTTGGCACAATGTACTATTTCCTAGGTCTTGAAGTATGGCAGTTTCCTGATGAGATTTTCCTAAACCAAGGAAAGTACATAATATAAATTTTGAAGAGATTTGGGATTAACACTCTGATGGTGACAAACATGTGTTAGGATTTATAATCCTCCCTTAACCAAACTGTCAATTAGATTATTTTAGCCTAACTTAGGATTTTTATTTGATTATTGGGTCCACTAGTACCATTGGGTCCACTTGGACTAATGGGGACACATGTACCATTTACTAGAGTGTGGGGAACACCGATAGAGGCTAACTTCCACTGACTGCACTTGCATGCATCAATTAAGGCACCTCCTAGGCCATTCCCTACATTTTAGGAGCCACTGGGAGTCCGGGCACGAATCTCATTCAGTCAGTTGGAGTTGGAACTAGTTAAGATTAGTTATTTTCCATTTACTTTCAGTTAGATCACAACCAACTCAGTTAGCGCCAGCTATACATGGATGCATGTGGATAAGGTTCTTTTCCTCACCTACCACTTCAGTTACTCTAAGTTAATTGATTATAACTGATTGTGTGACTTGATTAGAAATCTAGAGTTAACCACTTGGACTTCGATAATGATTGAGACATCCTTAGTTAGCTAGTTAGTCAGATACAGTCACATCCAGTTGGGAGATTTGAATTCATCCCTACTGATTCAAATCATTTTCCTATGTAACACTATTGTAACACTGGATATTGTAATGAACATGATACTATAATTATCTGAGCTATACTCATCTAATTCCTGTGTTTTTTTATTTGTTCAGTGTGTATCTTCATTCCTCTTTGATGGCATCAATAATATTTGACTCATTGCTTGAAGATCTAAATGGCACAACAATTCTCACATGGTATCAGAGCCATTTCAACCAAGATTCATGCCTGTATACTCTCCATTGAAAACCAAAAGCAGTTGAGTTTCCACAGAAGTCCTGCAAAGAGTGCCTTGATTCCTCTGAATTTATTCAGAGTGGCGGTGCGGGCGTGACAGACCTTAAGAAATTGTTCATGTCAAGAGGGAAGGCTTGATTCTAACATAGTTCAATTATTTTTTGTTTTTCAGTGATACGTATCTTGATTGGAGATATTGTCTAATCAGCAGGAGAATTATGGATTCTCAATATTTCACACCTTGGATCTTAACAAAATTCAATTATATTGATTGGAGGGAAGACATGCAGTTGGACTTGCCCAAAAAAGGCTACTATAGGATAATATTTTGAAGGGAGAATGAGCCCCATCATCCATATGAGAGAAGAAAGTTTCTGAACCACTCAAATGAAACTTTTGGTTATCTATGTACTCATATTTCCAGAGATCTCCTCTTCCACCTTGAAGGTTTGAGGACTCCCAAATAAGCTTGGGAGAAGCTTGAAGTCTTGTTTGGAAAGTAAGATGAGCTTCGGGGACACATTTTGGAGAATGCATTGATATCCTTACATGCTAATAGTTTCAAGAAATCCTTTCATTCTATGCAAACATTCTCCAGTGATTCTTCTATTATAGATTCTGTGCATAGTTTACCAGTGATTGCTCCAGGAAAGGGAGAGGAATTTGATTTCTCTGTCTCTAATGATGTTGCTGGTGTGAAAATAAGTAATTATATGGATATTTTGGAGATAATATCATATTTTAGGAGTGTTCCATTTACTCTCATTGATCTAGAGCTTCCAACAAATTCCTACATGATTGCATGCACCAATACTTAGAATTTTGAAGAAGGAGAAAATTGTGCATCTACCATCTCCGTGGAGCACACCCTTGGATCTGATATTATATTATTTGGATATGATATGATATTAATTGGTTCAATTGTCATGTCCCCATCCCCCGGACCAGTGAAGAGGACGCGACGAACGCCAATACAACCGGGCAAACAGCCCCATGAACATAAACAGGATAAATGCTGATATTAAATTTCTTAAACATACACAGCAGGATGCATGATCCATCATACCAAGATGCATAAAACATCAACATATAGCGGAAGCAACACACATACATTACAGCATTCATCATGTTCATCTTTATTCGTTTGACATCAATGTAATTGCAGATATGGAACAGCCGCAGTACTTATCTTTTGATGAAGAATTCACCCCGCAACCAGCTATGCCGCTGCAAAGTTCCACCCAACCATAGGCCAACGTGCTCATCAATCTCTCAGCAACGCTTCCACCCTCGAGCTGGGCATGATTCCTCCAAGGATAAGGGACAATGCAGGCTTACACATAGCTAGGGGACACAATTAGCCAAACCAACACTGCTGGGTTTATCAGGCCATCCACAGATCGGCCAAGCCAGCACAGTCCGAAGACCAACCACTGCATACCAGCAGCAAAAGAACCCTTCACAGCCCTATGAAGAAGCAAAGACGACCAGGGATAATCCCAACAAAAGGTGAGCACCGCTCAAGCCCACAAGGAAACACGGAGTTGTTCTTGGCCCTATCGTGGCCAAAACAACTCAGCAACAACACCCAAACCAGGGTGTGTCAGCAGCCACAAACATACAGTGGATGATAGCAACAATCCAAAGTCCCAAACAAGGAAATTTAGCCAACAGCACATACCATTTCCCCAATGGAATGGATGGGAAACGTCACACGGTCCACAAATAGTAGGGAAACTCAGCCAACAGACATGGCAGTCAAAAACCATCCAACATCCAAAAGCCCACAACACACTACTTCTTAATACAGTCGCAGAAGGAGATGGCACAGACTAACAGTGGCTCACTACGGATGCACAGTGGCCCCAAAACATAATTGGACACCACAGCCAACAAAGCGTGGGGAAGACAGCAGCCCCAAAACATAATCAGTGAGCCCAAAACACAGGAAAAACATACCCTATTTCCACTCTGTGGGAAAATGTAAATGACCATCGATACACAGCTCCTCTCCTGGCTGCGTGAGAAGGCAAGGCCGCGAGAGAACAACTCGCTGGTCTCTGCGTGAGGAGGAAAGAACAGAACCGACCTCTGCGTGATGAAGAACAGACCAGATGTGAGGGCAACCGACCATGGGGAGAATGAAGACCGACGTGAGAGAAACAAAGGTTCTCCACTGGGCATGCGTACCGTCCAAACTGACAGCAGCCTGCCAAAACCCACGTTTTCCCATGCCCACGTTTCCTCATGCAATAACTGCCCCCAACTAACAAAATCAAGACATTGAAGAGGTTGGATGAGACAAGGGAAGGTGGCAAACAAAACAAGGTGGTAACACATGGGTTTTTCCCCCATAAACCAAGGTTGACATCCCCCACCCCTTATCCTTTGGAACCATGCCCTTTTTCATTTAACATCGCACTGCCGTAGCTGGTTGTGGTTTTAGTTTTAATTGATGTGCGTATTTACGTGATGCCGAATTATAATGTGCCAAATGGCACGATAAACCATCGGCAACTATCCCCATTGCCGAAACGCACACACAACCAAATCGATGGTGGGGATTTTTCCTTGAGCTCCTCACCACGATTAATTACATTATATACATCATGCAAATGGGGTCAAAACTGGGGACATTACATCAATATTTCAGTTTCATGAGCTTCCAATGTTGCTTGTAGCTGGTCTCATGAATTTTGGTGTGAAAAATCAAGTACCAAAAGTCTCTTTCAAAATTATTGTTGGGGAATTGATGTCATTTTTCTCTCATAAGTTTGATGATATTGTATTTTGTGAATATTTGGTTATTTTGGAAATAATATCATATTTTAGGAGTGATCCATTCACTCTCATTGATCTAGAGCTTCCAACAAATTTCTACATGATTGCATGCACAGATACTCAAGGCTTTGAAGAAGGAGAAAATTGTGCATCTACCATCTTGGTGGAGCACACCCTTGGATCTGATATGAACCTATTTGGATCTGATATGATATTACTTGGATATGATATGATATTAATTGTTTCAAACTTTCAATTTCATGAGCTTCCAATGTTTCTTGTAGCTGGTCTCATCAAATTTGGTGTGATAAATAAAGTACTGCAATTCTCCTTCGAAGTTGATGTTGGTGGTTTGATGTCAGTATTATTTTATGAGTTTGCTGATATTATGATTGATGTATAAATGGATATTTTGGAAATAATATCATATTTTAGGAGAGATCCATTCATCCTCATTAATATTGAGCTTTCAAAAAATTCCTACATGATTGCATGCACCAATACTTAGGGTTTTGAAGAAGGAGAAAATTGTGCATCTACCATCTCGATGGAGCACACTCTTGGATATGATATGAAATTATTTGGATATTATATGATATTATTTGGATATGATATGATATTATTTTTTTCAATTTTTAAGTTCCAAGAGATTTCAGTAAAGCTTGTAGCTTCTCTCATCAATTTTGGTGTGACAAATCAAGTACCGCAAGTCTCCTTCAAACTTGTTGTTGGGGATTTGATGTTAGTTTTCTCTTATGAGTTTGATGATATTATATTTTGTGATTAATTGATCATTTATGAAGCTATATAATATTATGGATCTCAATCATTCTATCTACATAGTCCCAAGGATTCTCTATCTATCTATTTGATCATAGGCTCATCTCCTCACAGAACTAGTAAAGATGGAGACATTCTGCATTCGCCTAGACACTTGCTCCTAACAGTTGGGGCTGATTTTAAATCACATGGTTTTATGTTCAAAGCTGAAATATATCATTTTCTTGGGTGTTACTCACATGGTTTGAATTCTCAAGCACCTTTTCTCTCTCATTAGTTGATTTTAGTTGCTCTACATGGGTCCAGTTTTCATCCAGCAACTATCTATATTTCTGATTTAGTTGAGCATATTATTATTCTTCCAAAGAGGAATATTCCTCTAGACATAATCATTTAGTTTGGATTCAGACACCCACATGCATAGAATCAGGATGCTGCTACACAAAAGAACCAGAATACTGCTTTGTGTTCAATTTTTATCATTTAATCAAATATGATCTAGGATCTTATCTGAGAGAATAACATGCATAACAATAATCAAAAGAGACAAGAGACACAAATAATTTTCCTTGGAGAAACCATACAGGAGAAAACCCCGCAACTTCCTCAGAGATAGAATGAGCACCAATAGAAAAAGTAAAACCCAAAAACATAAAATGATCTCCAACAGCTGATCTCTCTCACTTGTGCCAGCACTTCCTCTCTCACTCATGTGACTCAGTTGAGTGAGTGAACGTGTGTAGAAATGAGGAGAGCCCCACTTCTATTTATATTCTCCTTTTCACTTGATTTTGACTCCAACAAGTTGGCCCCACTAAACTCGACAATTACTTACTAGGGCCGACTTCTATAGGAGAGTCTAATAACCCTAGTGGCCCACAACTGTGGGGACTTTACCCCCTGATCAACAAGGAGGTTTAACCTCTATGAATTTGCATGAATAGATTACATTAATGATTCTACCGATAGGAACAGCGGGTACCAATGAAATACAATATATGAAATATACAAGTGAATACATTCTGAAGTTACAATTACATCAACACTCCCTCTAAAATAGGAAGGTATTATCTTGACACAATTCATCAGCACAAGTCTTCTTCTCTGGATCATCATCAAAGCTGGATCATCACTAGATCATCATCAAAGTTGGATCATCACTAGATCATCATCAAATATGGATCATCACTGGATAATTATCAAAGCTATATCATCACTGGATCATCATCATCACTGCTTCCGCTATCTCGATCAAATGGTGCTATCTCTCAATTCTACTTGTCACAGGAAGTTCTACAAAGCCAACCCTTTTTCATGCTGGTTGTATTCCTAGCCTCCATGTAGGTCTTCTTCTTCTTCAGTGC
Source organism: Pseudotsuga menziesii (assembly GCA_001517045.1). NCBI lineage: Eukaryota > Viridiplantae > Streptophyta > Pinopsida > Pinales > Pinaceae > Pseudotsuga > Pseudotsuga menziesii. The sequence continues at coordinate 235,984 of LPNX010033905.1, read as the reverse complement.
TTATATCTAACCATGGGAGGAACACATCCTACATCCATGTCAGAAAGGCCCACCCATCACTCACATCTGACCATGGGAGGAACACATCCTGTATCCATGTCAGAAAGACCCAACACTCAAATCTAAACATAGGAGGAACCAATCTTGCATCTATGTCAGAAAGGCTCTACACTTACATCTAACCATGAGAGGAACACATCCAACATTCATGTTAGAAAGGCTCTACACTTACATTTGACCATGAGAGGAACACATCCAGCATTCATTTCAGAAAGGATCTACACTTACATCTGACCATGAGAGGAACACATACATTATTCATGTTAGAGAGGGTCTGCAGTTACATCTGACCATGAGAGGAGCACATCCAACATTCATGTCAGAAAGGCTCTGCACTTACATCTGACCATGAGAAAAACACATCCAACATTCATGTCAGAAAGGCTCTGCACTTACATATGACCATGAGAGGAACACATCCAGCATTCATGTCAGAAAGGATCTACACTTACATCTGACCATTGGAGGAACACATCAAACATTAATGTCGAAAAGGCTCTGCACTTACATCTGACCATGAGAGGAACACATCCAACATTCATGTCGGAAAGGATTTGCACTTACATCTGACCATGAGAGGAACAAATCCAACATTCATGTCAGAAAGGCTCTGCACTTACATATGACAATGAGAGGAAAACATCTAGCATTCATGTCAGAAAGGCTCTACACTTACATCTGACCACGAAAGAAAAACATCCAACATTCATGTCAGAAAGGCTATGCACTTACATCTAACCATGAGAGGAACACATACAACATTCATGTCAGAAAGGCTCTACACTTACATCTGACCATGAGAAGAACACATCCAACATTCATGTCAGAAAGGCTCTTCACTTACATCTGACCATGGGAGGAACACATCTACCATCCATGTCAGAAGGGATCACGGAATCATCACTTCCCCTTGGAAGGAACCTCGATCTGGAGAACACCAAGCTTCTCCTTGAAGTACTCAAACTTCATTCTGGCTAATGGCGTGGTCAACACATCAACTATCTATTCATCCGTCGCAACATACTGGAGCTTCACTATTCCTCTCTACACCATATCCCTGATATAGTGATATTTGATCTTGATATGCTTCGACTTTTCATGGAACAACGGGTTCTCTCAAAACTTCACACAACTCTAGTTGTCACAATATATACAAGTAGCATCCAACTAGAGATCAAAAAAATCAGTTAGTAGCTTCCTTAGCCACACTTCCTCATAACTAGCTGAACAAGCTGCAACATACTTTGCTTTGACTGTACTTAGTGCCACACAGGACTGCTTTTTGCTAAACTAAGAGATCACACTTGATCCCATATTGAAGAAGCACCCCAAAGTGCTCTTCCTATAAATGGAACTTCCTGCCCAATCCAAATCTACATAACCTTCTACGTTAATCTTTTGATTCACTTCATTCTTGAGCCCATAGTCAACTCTACCCTTTAGGTACCTCAGAATATGATTTGCAGCAATTAGGTGAACATGTCTCGGATCTGTCAGTGACATCAATTTTTTCACAACAAAGCAAGTAGTTGGTCTTGTATTCGTCAAGTACATCAGGGACCCAATCATCTAATGATACATCGTAGCATCAACCAACTCTGATGAAGCATCACTCAATAGCTTCAGGTTTGATGCCATAAGTGTGGCCATGGCCTTGTATTCCATCATCTCAAACTTCTTCAGGATCTCCACTGCATACTTCCCTTTTCCAAGGGGGATTCCATCTGCACTCTTCCACACATCCATATCCAAGTCCTTGCATCTCGAACTCGGTAGTAAGTTTCCTTCTAGAAACTTTAATGAGATCCTATTTTCTGTCAGGAATAATTCATCTACATTCAACAGGAGCATCACTAGTCTTCCACATTCAACCTTGAAGCAAAGGTTGGAATCCGATTTACTCCTAGTAAATCCTAGAGCCATCAGCAAGCTATCCACCCTATCGTACCATGTTGAGTCTTAGGATCTTCTGTAGTCACTCCCTTTGAAGTGGACAATCATTCTCCCTCTATCTTTCATACTCTATGCATTGAAAAATTCTATATTGGAGTGACAAGTAGCTTCCTCTACTACTAATATTCTATGTATCCATCTAGGGTCACTGGATACCAAGATCCTCTATCTTGAAAATGTTCTCCTCGCACCCATATGTGAGCTTGTCATCCTCTATAGGCTTTCATCTTCAACCTTGTAGAAAAGGTTAAGATATTCATCACTCTAAGTGATCTTCAAGCTCCTCATGTATGTGTTATCCCATGGGTGTCTTCTGAGCTTGTACAAGGCTTTCTTTAATTTGCACACATGAATCTTCCTATCATGTGTCTTAACTTCTAGTGGCTACAAATGTCTCTTCATATTCTATGGCTTCTTTCAGCGAGAAGCCTCATGCTATGAATATTTCCTTGTATCCCATGATGTTGCCATCTACTGCATGCTGGATCTTGTAGATCCATATGGAAGACACTACGTTCTTCCCTTCAAGTCTCGATACCACATCCTAGACATCATTCTTCTTGAACTGGTACTCTCCTTCCCTTTCTTCTTGGCTACTTCTTCATAGCTAGAAGGTTCTGCATCAATGATGTCACTCAACAGTGTCACATAACTGCACTATGTCTGAGACCTCTTCTTTCTTTGAAAGTATCATCATATCATTCTTCATCTTGGATTATTTCTTGAACTATCGTCACTTGTTCTTTGGAACAAGTCTCATCCCTCTTTGCTTGTAGGAGATCGTACATGATCTTTCCTACAAGTCAGATGTACCAGTTGTATGGTTAGAAACATTTCATAAGTCATATTCATAGTGGTAAATTCCTATGCATAAATACATGATCATGCAACTATTTTAGCCAATACGACATTCATCCATATATCATAGAAACTTTCTAGATGCCTTCCATCTCTACCATGACATCATTGATATTGTGCACTAATCAAATATGTTAGAAAAGAGGTTTCATTCTATATAAGTAGCAATGGAGAGTTGTATACCACCATGAACTACTTACCCATCACATGCATATAAGTAGTATACTGTCATTAATGCAAACATTCTATCATGCATAACACATCAACTGAATATAAACAGATGCATAACAAAACAATAACAATTGAATACTTATCTTTTATTCATTTCGTGGGTAGATTCCTTCTTGAGCCTTCTGCTTCATCATCTTCTTCATTCATGACATCATTATTTCTTATCCAAATTCTAAGATGGATAAGAGGTTCTTTAAGAATTGAGTTCTTCATATTCCTCATTACTTGATGGATCTTCTTTGAATCGTGAGAGCTTGATCTTCAGTTGCTCCCATCTTCTCTTTCTCTTATTATGAGTCGAGCTTCATCTTGTATGTGCTCTTCCTAGAGTCTGCTAAAGGTAATCACTTCCTTCTAGCACACATTCCTTGAATGAATGAATCCCTTGATCCTGGGAGGCCATTCAAGGTGGTTATCATGATTTCTGTATTCTCTACTTCTTCATCTACTGCTTCAAGTTTTTCTTTTATTTGAGAGACCCTTGTAAAGTATGATTGTATGGTCTCTGCATTCTAGATCTTTACATTCTTCAACTGGTTTCTCAAAGTCATCTTTCGATTTATGTTCTTCCCTTCAAATAGCTTGGTAAAGGAATCAAACATCTCTTTAGGTGTCTTTAGGGAATACACTTGTGGTGTAAGGTGATCCTTTATTGAATCGGCAATGATATTCTTGGCCTTGACCAAGTTCTTCTTGTGTAAGGATTTAGCCTCATCTCCCTCTGGAACCAGAACCTCTCCACTTATGTAGGTGTCCAATTCATTTTATTCAAGAACCAGTGAAATCCTATACTTCCATGCTCAGAAGTTTTCAGCTTCACCAAGCTTGTCATCAAACTGGTGTGATTAGTCATCTTGAAATGAGAACCTCAAGTGTAAATAGAAAAATATTAGATCTTATCGATTTGAGGTGTCTGTCCTGGTTCCGGAGCTGGCTGATTTAGGGTTTGTTAGAGAAAACCTAATTTTCAAAACTTGGAATATTTCATATCTGATTGGATATAAAGACATGCCTATTCAAGGCTAGCTGTCCAATGTACTCCTTTTCTAAAAACAGTGGAGGGAAGCTCCTGGAACAAGAAGCCCTAGTTTTCCAATTTCCTCTGTAGAAATGCCTGATATTGTTTCTATGGTATCTAAAAATGTGCTGCTCCTATATGTCTAAAATTTCCCATTGAGGTGGCCTCATATGTCCTCTTTCCAACACCATATGTTTTATTAGAATTGGTTTCACCAATTAGGACTTATGATATTTTTCCCAAGGTGATTTATTTCAGGACTGTTCAGCAGAGAGAACTTGTACAGACTTCCACGTGCCACTGTTTCACCTTCGGGGTATGAAAATTTTAACATAAAAATTAAATTCCATGCCCTATCTAGAACATCTTGTGAAATTTCATTCGGACCTTCGTACTCCAAGATATGGGAATTATCCCTAGGTGTCCCGTTTAGGGATGAATCTTGGAAGAGGCTAGAACCTTTGTTTGGAGGAATCATATCACCCAGAATATAGAGAATATGAGGATGAAATTTTTACACATGGTACATCAGGATTGTTTCTTCATCTTGTGTAAATTTTGGCTCTTGAGACTTCTTCAATATCGAGATATAGAGAATGTACCAAAACCACCAGTTTTAGTATTTTAGGGTTTTTTCATGCCCTAGGTCAATCTACGGTTTGAATTTCCTGTATTTTTACACAACCAAAAACTTCTAAATTGGTCTCTAAACTTATATTTTGATTAGGAGAGAAATCCTATGCCGAGCTCACTCAAAAATACGTCTTCTGTAAAAAGCCCTAATTCCCCGCAATAAAAACTGAAAATGCCCGTAGTCAAATTTTTCTTCGACAAAAAGATGCACCCTTTAATGGAGAGTTATCCTAGCCTCCTTTTGCTGATGGATTGTGAAAAGAGACCCAAAAAGTAAGAATCCCTAGCTTCTATAGCTGCATAGTGTCTTCTTCTCAGGTTAGCTCTGATACCATGTTAGATTTTTATCATTTAATCAATATGATCTAGGATCTTATCTGAGAGAATAACATGCACAAAAATAATCACAAGAGATAAGAGACACAAAGAATTTTCCTCAGGGAAACCATAAAGGAGAAAACCCCAAAAATTCCTTAGAGATAGAATGAGCACCAATAGCAAAAGTAGAACCCAAAAACATAAAGATGATCTATGACAACTGATCTCTCTCACTTGTTCCAGCACTTCCTCTCTCACTCATGCGCCTCAGTTGAGTGAGTGAATGTCTGTAGAAATGAGGAGAGCCTCACTTATATTTATATTCTTTCGTTCACTTGATTTACACTCCAACAAGTCGGCCCCACTAAACTTGACAATTACTTACCAAGGCCAACTTCTCTAGGAGAGTCTAATAACCCTAGTGCCCCACACCTATGGGGACTTTACCCCTTGATAAAAAAGGAGGGTTAACCTCTATGAATTTACATGACTTGATTACATTATTTATTCTCCCGATAGGAAAATCGGGGACCAATGAAATACAATATATGAAATATACAAGTGAATACATTATGAAGTTACAATTACATCAATACTTTGTTGTTGCACACTGCTGCAAATTGTAGCAAACTTTTTGCAAGATTTTAACTTGTATTTCCTTATTCCTGCTTAACTTGAGGTGGGGGGAGGGGTTTCCCATGAGGTTTCCCCCTATTTGCTAAGCTTATAAAGCAGCATTTCTATCTTTTAGATTGTACATGGGTGACTTTTGGCCTTGTTTCCAGGGCCCACAGTTGTCCAAGTTAGGATTTAGGGGGGGTGTTAGGATTTATAATCCCCCCTTAACTAAAATGTCTTTTAGATTATTTTAGCCTAACTTAGGAGTTTTATTTAATTATTGGGTCCAAAAGTACCATTGGGTCCACTTGGCCTAATTGGGCCACATGTACTAGTTACTAGAGTGTGGGGAACACCGATAGAGGCTAACTGCCATTGACTGCACTTGCATGCATCAGTTTAGGTTCCTCCGAAGCCATTCCCTACATTTTAGGAGCCACTAGGAGTCCTTTCACCAACCTCCTTGAGTCAGTTGGAGTTGGAACTAGTTAAGCTTAGTTATTTTCCAGTTATTTTTAGTTATATCACAATCATCCTAGTTAGCGCTAGTTAGACATGGCTGCATGTGGATACGGTGCTTTTCTTCACCTACCACTTCATTGAGACTGAGTTAACTGATTATAACTGATTGTGTGACTTGATTAGACATCTGGAGTTAACCACTTGGAATCCGATAGTGATTGAGACATCCTTAGTTAGATATTCAGTCAAATACAGTCACATCCGGTTGGGAGATTTGAATTCATCCCTAATGATTCGACTTCATCCTTAATGATTCAAATTCTTTTCCTATGTAACACTATGGTAACACCGGATATTGTAATGAACATGATACTATAATTATCAGATCTATAATCATCTATTTCCTGTGTGTTTTGATTTGTTCAGTGTGTATCTTCATTCCTATTTGAATACATCAATAATATTTGACTCATTGCTTGAAAATCTAAATGACACATCAATTCTAACAACATGAAGCTAGTAAACGATGATTCTTCTGAAAGAGTAGATGTCACATTATAAAGATAGATTATTGGCTCACTGAGGTATTTGACAAATACGAGATCAACTATATGTTTTTTTGTGAACACCTTGAGTTAGTATATGGTGGATCCCATACATGTTCATCCAATTTCAACAAAACATGTGATGAGGTACCTGAAAAGTACATTGGAATTTGGCCTCACATATACAACCATCAATGAGTTCATATTGTGTGCCTATAATGATTTGGATTGGACTGAAAGTGATGAAGACAAAAATAGCACTTTGGGATGTTGTTTCAGTTTGGGATTAGGTGTGATAACATGGCTTAGAAGAAAACAAACAAGTGTTTCCCTCAGTACAACTGAGGCTGAGTACATCGTAACATGTTGAACATATAGCGAAGCACTGTGGCTTCACAAACTATTGGCAAGATTGTTTGATACCGAGATGGATGCAATTGATATCTATTGTGATAACTAGAGTCACGTCAAGTTAACATAGAACCCAATATTTCATGGTAAGTCAAAGCATATAGATATAATGTATAATTACATGTAGGATATGGTGTAGAGATGAGATGTGAAGCTCCAGTATGTTCCTAGAGAGGAACAAGTTGATGATGTGTTGACTAAGCCTTTGTCTCGTGTAAAGTTTGAAAACCTTCGATATAAGCTTGGTGTAGTCCGAAAGGACCTCCCTAGAAAGAGGGAGTAATGATGAGATTATTATTGATGATCATATGGAAGTGATGCACCAATGCAAACAATACTAGTGTGCATGCATATGTTGATGAGGTCTGACATTCACTTATGGACGATAGTATCCTCTTTGAGGATGGTCTTGTGGAAAAGAACACTTTCTTGCTGAAAGTGGTCCTAGACCTTACTGACTGAGGATGGTCCTACAAACAAAATTACTCTCTTTTGGAGAGTGATCTTGCATTCACTTGTGGGATGGTCTTGCAGGGAAGACCACTCTCTTTTTGAGAGTGCTCCTAGCTGTTACCGGCCGAGGATGTTCCTATAGACGATATTACTCTCTTCTGGAGACTATTCCTACATTCACTTGTAGGATGGTATCGTGGACAAGAACACTCTCTTGTTGAGAGTGCTCCTAACACTGACAGGCTAAGGATGGTCTTATGGACGATAATACTCTCATATGTTGAGTGGTCATGCATTTAGTTGAGGACAAGATCTATATTTAGTTACAGACAACGATATCCTCTCTGAGGATGGTCCCGTGGAAGAGAACACTCTCTTGTTGAGAGTGGTCCTAGAACTAATAGGATGATGATGTTTCTATGGAAAATAGTACTCTCATATGTTGAGTGGTCCTGCATTTAGCTGCAGACGAGATATGCATTTAGTTGTATATGATAGTATCCTCTCTGAGGATGGTCTTGCAGAAAAGAACACTCTCTTGATGAGAGTGGTCTTAGAACTTACCAGGTGAGGATGGTCTTGTAGATGATAGTAATCTCTTATGGAGAGTGGTCCTACATTTACTTGTGGATGATTTCATGCATTCAGTACTAGAGATGATGAAGGATAGAGATGACACCAGAGATGATTCTCTATATGATGCTGATGCTCGAAGAGATGATGCTTGAGATGATGACAATGCTAGAGATGATGCCAGGGATGATGATGCTCGATATTGTTACAGAGAGAAACTTCCTATGGCTCAGGGTACCACAACAGACAATATGACACCAGAAATCAATATTTCCCAATATGCAAGAATAGTAAGCAAATCTAACACTAAGGGATATCAAATCGTACCTTATTTTGGAACGTTGAAGTTGATCCCCATTGATCTTTTCCAATGCAATTGCAATTATGATTTTCTCTCAACAACANATATATATATATGTATGTGTGTGTGTGTGTGTGTGTGTGTGTGTGTGTGTGTTAGAGTTATCGTAGCATATATAATCAACTATGTATAAGTAATTAAATACATCCATGGATTAAATATTCATATTTAAAATGCACATGAATTGTAAAGGAAAATATATTTCTATCAATAAATCAGAGATACAATAGCGACAAACTCTGTCGACACTTCTGTGAATCAGAGAAACTGAGTCCTCCACCTGGGCCTCCACCACTTCAATCCTCCATCTCTCGATAACAATCTCACAAAGCCAAGGAAAAATTGGGAAGAACACTATGTGCTCTAATGGACAAAGGGATGCAGACTTAAGTATAAGCAAAGCTGAGGCAACAATGGACTATAGTTTCCTTGCTCTTCAATTTCTCCTTCTTCAATGTATCCAAGGGGTTCCTTATATAGCACTCCAAAGAGGTAATGGAGGGTCGAATCCGAGTGTTCTCAAGGAATTTGGAAGGCCAAGAGTCACGTTATTCGGACTCAAATGAGGAAAACTCCAAAAATGTTTGTCATTTTGCACACATCTTGATGTATGTGGGTTTGAGGTCAAAACCTGTGTATACCCGTGGGTATTGCTTTAAAATTCGTGTATAGGTATAAACGGGCAATTTTTGGGGATGATCTTGGAACATAAAAGTATAATATAAGTCCATGGGGTCCAAAGAGTCTACAAAGGGACATGGAAGGCCATAAATGTGTGATATAATTGGTGTGGTAAAATCAGCTATAACAGATGCCCCCTAATGTGTGAGGTCAGAGGGGTAACATGATGGCTGAAATACATTATAAAATCCATCCCAGAAGTGGAATAATGAAGACCTAGGTGGAAGAAGCTAGTGATCAGTACAATACAATGATAAATCTTTGCATGTGACTGCAAATACATGTAGCAGTCCCGGATACATAAGAGTATAATGGTCATGAATGGGCATGATATATAAAGTGTCATGTGCGGTCATCACCACGTACAATATACAATGGATCAAGATCTCCATAATGGATGAAGATATCTGATATATACTGGAAAGAATGGAATAATGATCACGAGAGCTGAAATCTCATGAATACTGGCATGATCAAGGAGGTAGCATATATGGAATGTCACCAAGCTGGAAGGTCTTCTAAACAAACCACTACTAGTACATGTCCTACTATGTGAACGGATGTGTCGAGGTCAAACATAGTAGTCCATCGTATGATTACTGATCATTGATGTATACAGTTAACAGATGTGAGATAACCCACCGATAATGAAAATGGGAATCAATGTACAAAGTGCAATCTACCAAGTGTGAATAGATGTGTTGAGGTCGAACACTTAGAAGAATCCATCGATCAGGGGACATTGATGTATTCCCAAAACTGTCAATGGTGAGAAAACCTACCATTAATGACTGTAAGTCTCAAGGCACTCAAATGAATCTAGACTCCTATTCTAGAATAAATGATTTGATGTCAACGAAATGGAATCTGCTGGAAGGAGGGCATTAAGGCATCCCCCATCAACTAACATGAGGTACTCAGCAATGCTGTATAATGTGGAAGAACTCAACGAACAAGATGTGCACGAACCAGTAACAGTACCGGGAATGGTCGACATGTAAATTCAAGATAACTGAGGAATGGCTGACTCAAGCTTCAACTTCCTTCGAACAAGAGCATAAGGAAAGTGGTGACTGAAGGTAGGAAACATGGACTCGATATTAAAACTGAAACATCTCTGTGACATAGGAGGCATCAACAGAGGCTCCATGGGGACCGAAAGCATAACCAGTCAGTGGAGATAAACTCAGAGTAATGAGTACAACTCCTAAATTCAAACTAGTAACCCAACCAATGGATGTGATATATAGTGCTCTGTTTGAAGGCGACACAAATCAACTGCTGCCAAAGATAACCATTTTTTTTTATGTTTTTTGATTTTTTGGACTTTTTCAAATATTTTGAAAAGCTTGAAAATGAATAAAAGTTCTTTATAGTACATATTTAGGAGGAGACGAGTGTTAGGGACAAGAAATCTAGTTTCAAGCAGTGGAACATACCTATGGTCAATGCAAGTAAACATGTGCAGGATAATGACACTCGGGGGAAGGTCTCCTCTCGGTAAAGGGATGATCAAGCTGCAAAGGATATATAAAAGGATCTGCTTGGCTAGACATGAGACAAGCTCGGGATATATGAATGATAAATCAAAGTCATGGAGCCGACATAAAGCTCAAGAAGGTAAGAAAAACTCATGAAATGCAATTACAACTTGATATATACAAGGGAGTCCCTATGGGGAAAAGCCAACATAAAATTCAAGAGGAGTATGAAGCTCTTGCTCAAGGACATGGCGGGACTAAAAAGGGACTCCCACAGCATAAAGGAGGCATCTCAGCATGGGTACCAAATTCAAAATATGATCTAACTAGGGCACCCATGTATAGGAAATCTCTACCATTCTCACAATACCACTTCTAACAGCATCATGAAGGTTCTATGATATCGCAGAATGGGTTTGAACCTAAGGTTAAAGTGAAATGGTCATAAGGTCATGCAAAATGTAGGTGGGCATGAAATACTAACAGGTATATTCCAGTTCAGATGTTATACCTATAATAAGATCGAACAAATCAAAGACTCAATCAAACTGCGCTCAAAACAGGTTCCTGCAACATCATATTAGTCCAAACGGTCAAAAAATGGTCAAAATGTAACACCCTGGTTTTGACCCCATTTGCATTAGGTGTATATGATGTATATATTGTAATTGATCATGGTGTGGAGCTAAAGGCAAAATCCCCACCATCGATTTGGTTGTGTTATGTTTCGGTGATTGAAATTGTTGCCGATGGTATATCGTGATATCACATTATAGCTTTGGCATTATGTAAATATGCATTTTAATTAAATGAACCCCAACCAGCTATGTCAATGCAACCGTGATGAAAAAAGCATGATTTTCCTAAGGATAAGGAGGGGGGATTATTAAACTTTGAGCCTATGGGGAAAAGCCATGTGTCAGCTGTTAAACCCCTTTTGACTTACTCACCTTTCCTTTTCTCATTAGTCAAAGACCACATTAAAACCTTATGTTGTTAGTTGGGGCATTTATTGTTGGGCAGTGGTGTGTAGCAAGACTGCCAGTCCTTTCCCACATGCACACTCTACCAGTAGACCCTTTCACTTCACGTGGGCAAGGAAAGCGAAGGATTTCATTTTTTCTCCATTCTTCCATTGTTTTTTCCCATCCTTACGTAGGGACCATCATTCTCTTCTCCTCATGCATAGGTTGGGTTGTTTCCTCACGCACAGATTGGGATTCATCATCGTTTTCCTCACGCAGAGAGCTAGGGGAGCCATTTTCTGTCATCCATGATTTTCCTATGAATGAGCCATTCATGATTTCTGCTATGGAGGTGTGGTTTCTATACTGATTTCATGGTTTGTGTATATGTTTTCCCTGTCCAGGCTGAGAGTCAGATATCCTCTCCAATTCTCCAAGCTGTGTATTTTCCAGTTGCTTCAGTGTTGAGATTGGGGCTGTTGTTTTTCCCACGATTTTGTTTGCAGTGGTTCCAGTTACATTTTGGGTTGTTGTGGATTCTTATTGGGTTGTTTTGGCCACGATAGGGCCAAGAACAACTTAGGGATTGGATTTCCCCATCCAAGCTATGAATTGCTTGTTTTTCTGCATGTATACAGTGGTTGGTATTCAGACTATGTTGGAGTGGGGATGAGGGTTTGGTTTGCTTGATAAAATTGGTGTGTTTGGGAGCCACACAGACAAATCTAGAGGGTTGGATTTATTCTCCACAACCCCTGAATAGCACTGGAAGGGAAGTCAGGGTCTAAGGGACTGTGTAGCAGAGAAGGGATTGATTTCCTTGTGTTGGGTGTGTGTGGGTGTCCTAGAATTCAGGCTAGTTCTGGTGTAGGTGTCCTTAGCTCTTCAATGAGCTCACCAGCTTAGCATTCAACTTTTCCCAAATCCTTGATGGGCTGATAAACCCAAATGTGTTGTCTTGTCTGATTTGTGTATCCTTGGCTATGTGTAAGCCTGCTTGTTCCTTATTCCTTGGGGAATCATGCCCATCTCAGGGGTGGCAGTGTTGCCAAGAGATTAAGGAGCACATTGGCCTATGGTTGGGTGAAACGTTGCAGTGACGTAGCTGGTTGCGGGATGAATTCCTCACAAGATAAGTATTCTTGTCTATTTCATCTTTGCAATTATATTTGATGTCTAATGAATTATGATGAACATGTTGAATTCTTGAATGTATGGTTTTTCTTCCCTTGTATGTTAAACAATTATGCATCTCTGCATGTTTTTACTTCCAAGCATTTTATTTCAGTTTTATGTATGCACATGTTCATGGGGCTAGTTTCCCGAATAGATAATGGTTTGGTAGCGTCCTCTTTGTCGGTCGGAGGGTCGGGGACATTACACAAAAACACGTCAAAACTATATAAAGTGGGTAAATATTTCAAATTTTTTTCTATAAAATAGTGAAAAATATTTTTTTCCATACCATTTGAAATTTTACCCACCATAGTGCATTTGAGACCATGAACTTTAGTAGCTGATTTCATGAGCATCGGTCCACAGAATCACATTCTGTTTGGTTTAGGTAGGATGTCATGCCCATCTCTTCCATTTACATGTTTTAATTTTTAGTTTTGATGGTCAAATTTTTATTTTGGGCCATCCCAAAGTGGCATTTTCGGCCCACATGGAAATCAGGACTTTTTTCATGTATAGGGCTGGATATACGTAGAAAACACCACAAAACCCACATACGTACGTGGCTGATTTGTAAACAGTCATGTGTAAGGCCGCAAACAACAAAATCAAAGGCAAATTATAATGAAATTTGGAAATTCTTGTGCAGGATGTTTGCCAATTCTGTTATGGAGAGAAAATTCCTATGGCTTGGGGGCACCACAATAGACAGTATGACACTAGAAATTAATCTTTCCCAATATGCAAGAATGGTAAGAAAATCTAACACTAAGGGATATCGAATCGTACCTTATTCCAAATGATTGAAGTAGATCCTCGTTGATATTTTCCAATGCAATTGAAATTATGATTTTCTCTCAACAACAACAAACAAAGAAAGCATGATATATATATATATGTGTGTGTGTGTGTGTGTGTTAGAGCTATTCTAGCATATATAATCAACCATGCATAAGAAATTAAATACATCCATGGATTCAATATTCATATTTAGAATGCACATGAATTGGACAAGAAAAGATATTTCTATTAATAAATCAGAGATGCAATAGTGACAAACTCTGTTGGCACTTCTGCAAACCGGAGAAACTGAGTCCTCCACCTGGGCCTCCACCACTTCAATCCCCCATCTCTCGATAGCAAGATCACAAAGAAAAGGAAATCTTGGGAAGAACACTATGTGCTCCAAGGGACAAAGGGATGCAGAATCAAGTATAAGAAAAGCTGATGCAACAATGGACTATAGTTTCCTTGCTCTTCAATTTCTCCTCCTTCAATGTATCCAAGGGGTTCCTTATATAGCACTCCAAAGAGGTAATGGAGAGTTGAATCCGAGCGTTCTCAAGGAATTTGGAAGGCCAAGAGTCAAGTTATTCAGACTCAAATGAGGAAAACTCCAAAAATATTTGTCATTTTGCACACATCTCGATCTACATGGGTTTGAGGTCAAAAGCTGTGTATACAAGCAGGTATTGCTTTTAAAGTCACGTATAGGTATAAACAAGAAATTTTTGGGGATGATATTGGAACATCAAAGTATAATATAAGTCCATGGGGTCCAAAGAGTCTGCAGAGGGACAGGGAAGGCCATAAATGTTACCTGGTGTGGTAAAATCAGCTATAAGAGATATGATGTTTCCCGCAATGATGCCAGAGATGATGATTCTCGAGACGATGCCAGAGATGATGATGCTCTATATGATGCCAAAGATGGTGCTCGAGATGTTACCATAGATGATGTCTGAGATTATGCAAGTGATGATAGACTTGTAAGTGATGATGATTTCTCACAGATGAAGTTGATGTAATTATGAGAACTTCCTATGACATATAGATTCACTAGTCAGATGTACATATGTGTTGTTGTATTGTAGAATACCTTACTTGTTAATATGGAGTTTCAAAGAAATGTAATTGCGAAAGATATTATATTTTGTATTATTATTATTTTTTTACCCCTCCCAGAGATGTTTTTCCTATGATTAGGGATGTCATTGATGTATTTTGTCATGTAAAGTGTTGAGGTAAAACCTTTGTTGTAAGTAAGGTCTGTAGTGGTACCCACAAGAGTATGTTGCCACTTGCTTGGCTAGTTGCAAGTCAATGTGGTTCTAGAAACTACTGCCTAATTTGTTTGATCTCCAGTTAGATGTGACTTGTATATTCTGTGACAATCAGAGTTGTGTGAAGATGTCAGAGAACCATGTGTTCCATGATTATTTGAAGCACATAGAGATCAAGTTCCACTATATCATGGATATGGTGCAGAGAGGAGCAATGAAGCTCCAGTATGTGGCACGAATGAACAGATAGTCTATGTTTTGACTAAAGCCTGTAGCTAGAGTGAAGTTAAAGTTCTTCAGAGAAAGACTTGGTGTGATCCAAATGAGACCCCTCGAAAGAGGGAGTGATGAGTTCTAGCATACCTAGAGAGATAGGTTTTCTGAGTGTAAGATCCTGATGAAGTTAGTAGGATTCTCAGACATAATCAGTCATGTAGGTTGTCCTTGGATGTAATAAGTCTGGTGAAGCTCATAGGTTATCCTTGGATGTAATAAGTCTTGATATGTTTCTATGCTAGAAATAGAAAGAGACCAGAAGACGCATATGCATGATACCTCACATGGGAAATGCGACAATTTGTTTGAGTGGAAAAGACCTTGGTGTAGAAGTTTTCTCAGACGTAATAAGTCATGTAGGTTTTCTGAGTGTAATATGTTCCTTGGCGCGGTATGCAGGTGATTCATATGTAATCATTCCTGAGAAAAGTTATCTGAATGTAAATATGAGCCCTGGAGTGGTACGCGGGTTATTAAAATGTAATAAGTCATGTGGTTTATCCAAGTGTAAATAGGATCACTAGAATGCTACGCATGTTACTCAGATTTAATAATCCCTGAAGGTTGTCTGAATAGAAAAGATCTTGGACATAGGTTTTTCAGATGTAATAAGTCCTTGAGGTTCACCTAGAACATAAAATCCCTGGTGTAGTAGGTTTTTTAGTTGTAATCAGTCCTTATATATATATATATATATATATATATATATATATTTGTGTGTGTGTGTGTGCTCCCATGTTGGAGATGATAAGGTGACACAACACTTGAGGTGCACCTAGGAGGTTCTCCTATGCCGGTAGAACACAGGTTGACTGTGGAGAGACGTAATTGACTTGGTGTTCTCCTAGGTGATTCTCGCATAATAGAAGTTGTAGGTTGGATCGATGACATGAAATATCCTATCATAATCCTCTGGTGATATAACACAAGTGGTATGCATCTAGATTATGCTCTGTGTGCACTATGTGTTTTGTTTTGTTTTGTGCAAGACACAAGAGATGATTTGGAAATGACAAGATAAAGGTAGGAGATGCAGGTTATTGTTGTGGCAATGTAAAGAAGGTCCTAGACTGTTCCTACACAATGTATTTCTCATATATGTTATGAATACCTAAATGAGGACTAGGGCCTTCACCTATCATGAAAAAGGTCTATCTTTGTAGAAAATTTTGATGATATATAGTACCATTCAATCATTAATAAGAATATTATGATGTCATCAACTATGATGATGATTGGACCAGATGTGTTGATGACTGTGGAAGAGAGAGAATACTGTCCTAGTTAAGAGGGAGTGTTGATGTATTTGTAACTTTGGAAGATATTCTGATGTATATTACAATTGTATGTTGTTGTACCCACATTGAAGATGTGTTTCCCTCCTTTTGGGATGTCATTATTTTGTATAAACCTTGAGGTACAAACTCCTTTGTAAGTCAAGAAAATAGTTCCTAGTTTAACATCCTGTAATGTATTTTTGGAGTCTCTCTAGGAGAAGTAGGCCCTGTTATGGTAAGAGGTTGGCCCCAGTCATGTAATAGGTCAGTCACTTGAAAGGTATAAATAGGGAGGCACCCTCCCTCATTATACACACCTCACACTCGCTCAAATTCACATGAGAGAGAGAGACAAGGAGGTGATATATATAACTGCTAAATACTTCTTATTAATGGGTTTTCTCATCTTATGATACAATCTTTATGACTATACTATTCTAAGGAAGTTTGCGAGGTTTTCTCCTTTATGGTTTCTTCGATGAAAATATCTGTCTTGTGTATCTGTTCTATCTTATGCATATTGTTGTACTTGTTATTATTTCAGATAAAAATCCTAACTAAGATAATAATATATAGAAAAACTAAAACTAACATCCCCTAGTGTAAATTCCCTTTATTTATTCTTTCAGCAAAAAAAAGTCTTTATATGATCTTGGTATACCTAGAGTTTGTCATTCACTTTATCTCTAAATTGGTTGAATTGAATTAACTAATTGATTCTCCTCTAAATGTCACTTGGAGTTTTGTTAATGTCTTGCAATAATTTCATGATTGGGAGGACAAGATGAATGGGAATAATTACATAATTACCATATAGTAACTAAAAAGGATATTTCCTGTTGACTTTTTAGTGCTTATCCTATCAGCCCAAAGTGCGGACTTAAGATGTGAATCCCATGAATTTTTATTTTGAGTTAAACTCTTCCTAATTATCTTAATAATATTCTTATTTGGTGATTATGCTAATGCATTTCCTTGAGGATAATAGGTTGTTGAGTGGCCTAGGAAAATATTACAATTTTGAAAAAAAAAATGATCATAGTTGTTGAAAAAAAGTCATCAGCATTATTTGTGATGATCATTATAGGATATCTAAATCTTGTCAAAAAATTTTCCTCTAGGAATTTGATAATAACTCCAGTAGTAGTTTTTCTACTTGGAATAAATTCTGCCCATTTAGTAAAATAATCTATGGATGAGAGAATCCATATATGATGACTACTAGATGAATAATGAATTTCACCAATGAAATTTAATCCCCATTGTTGAAAAGGTGCTTCATATTTATTGGGCTTAAGTGGTAAAGTAGGTAGCTTATTTTTCACAACAAACAATTGGCATTCCTTACATGCTTTGACTCCGAAATTAACTTCTGTGAATAATGTAGGCCAATCATAACTAGCCCTCAAGATTTTATAGTTAATTAATCTTCAATAATGATGACCTCCACACACTCTATAATGGAATTAATTTATTATGCCTTCAAATTCCTCTTCTATAACACACTTTAACATAATTTCTCTATTTGTGATTTTTCTTACATACAACAAAATGGAAAAAATAAGACCCAAAGGAGCCTTCAAATACAACTATTTATCAACAATGCAAGATTTTTCTGCCTTCAATTTTACATATATTTTCTTATCTTTATCAAACTCCACAAGATATTCTGCAAATAAAAAATAATGTCATTATACCAAGGTGACCTAGAAAATTTGTCCTTAACTTGTGAAAAAGGATTTTGCATATTTCATTCTTCATGCTCTTATATAGGGTCCATAAAGACTTGTTTTATTGAGTGCTTCATAAGATTAACACCAATATCTCTATAATTAGATTGAGTTATCTTCTTAGTTAAACCTTTACCTATGACTAACTCCGTGGGATTTATTTCAATATCACATTGTTGAATCTTAGCAATCTGCTTTCCTCTCCTTTCCTTACTATTAGATTGATAGATAATATCCTTAACAATGCTACTTGGGACATATGCAATTATCTTGGAGTTAAGCACATAATCTTTGGAGTTCTTTAAATATTTCACCAAGGCATATGTTTTCTTCTCCAAAATATTGTATTTTAGTTCAACATCTCTTAGATTCCTACTAAATAAGGATATTGTATGTTCAGACCTTCTTGTTTTTCTATAATAAAATAACAACGTGAGTATGTTCAGAAGCAAAACCAAATACAATAAAATATTTGGCATAGTCAAGGCTTACTAGGATAGGGGATTATCCCAAGGATATATTGATAAGAGGAATGGAATTCTAGATTCCTATGACCACTTAATTCCATTCCCCCTTTACTATCTTAGATAAATTAGAAATAAATATCCTTAAAGTTCATATCTTATCTAGAAAAAATTGGACCTATTTCTTGTTTCTGGGAAAACTAGTCACGTTTATGGATTGAACCCTTTCAAGATAAGTGTTAAAACCATCCTTTGAAACAATGTTCCCTTAAAATATTTCCTTCCTACATAGAAAAATGTTTTTTTTTTTGGATTCAAGGAAAAACCAGATCCTATGCATTTTTCAAATATTTGGTGAAGATGCTTCAAGTGGTCTTCATCTAATCTACATAATACTTTCATGTCATTCAAATATATAAATACGAACTTATTATTTTCTCCTAATATATATATATATATATATATATATATATATATATATGAAAGGTTTCTATGAAAATATGATTCACAAAAATATCTAGGAGCTAAGGGAATCCTCACAATTCAATATTATTCACAAATTATGTTGAAAACAATGAAAAGAGTGAAATTAACACATAGAAATGGTGTCAATAACATAGTTTATTATGACTGTACAACATGTAAATATGTTTGGAACATTTTTATAATACAATAGGAGAAAATAGTTAGCCTTTGGAGGCAATTTGGATGCATACATGTGGCAGGCTTAGATTAACCTCAAAACCCCCCTAGCTATACCAATGAGCTCCCAAGCGACCTCAAACAGTCACGAATTCCTATGTGAACATGACTGAAGCATGCTAAGACATAAATGAGGGTATTCTAGGAATGTTGGAGTGCATGGATGAGTGGGAGTGGCTCTAGGCAGCAATAAATGGTCCAAAAGAGAAAAAAACCACCAAAATACATGCATGGGCACCTCTAGTCAACCAGTTTCCCTGTTTTGATCGAATGGGATCACACCAAGGAATGAGAAGTCATTAATGAGGGTGCATGTGTCTCTAAAATGGTCAAATGAGGGCGGTTGGGTGCATTTATGAATCCAAAACACACAAATACCTTTCTAGACCAACATAACCAAGGTTTGAACCATATGACATGAGTACACGAAAAATGAAAGTGTGTCCATGGTGTATGTGACCATGGTACTAGGTGGTATGATGCTATAACACCCCCCATTAAGATTGAATTAGTGTAATTACATCACATTATTGAGGCCTTGGAAAATAAGGCTCAAGTCACCTCTTACAAAAATTTATTTGTCCATATAGCCAAGGTAAGGAGGAAAAACTCATGAGAAAAAAACTTCCCGTATAAAATGGGCATGAAGACAAAATATGAAATTTAATATTAGTCATCACCATGTGTCACCCAATCCAATAAGTGATCTTATATAGGTGAATGTATTCTCTATGAAGCTGTTGGTGAAGATGTTAGCAGTTTTCTTTGCAGATGGGAAATATTGCAACGATATCACCTGCTCATGCACCAAACTCCAGATGTAGTGCATATGTATCTCAATGTGATTGGTCCTTTGTCTCTATTTTGTATCAATGGAAATATTAATTACACTTTTATTTTCACACCATATTACTGTGGGTGAATCAAATGAAAAACCAAATTCTCCAAGAATACCTTGCAACCACACACATTGTGTAGTTGCGTTCACTGCTCCTCTATATTCGGCCTCAGCTGATGAAAGTCATATAGTGTGTTGTTTATTACTTAACAAACATATGGTAACTTTTGAAAGCATGAAGACATAATCTAAAGTGTAATTTCTGTCAATGGAATCTCCATCCCCATCAGAATCAGTAAATCCAACTACTTCTAGTGGAGAACTAGCAACATAGTGTACCTCGAATTGTTTGGTTCTTTGTACATAATACAAGATCCTTTTTGCATAATTACAATGGATCTCATGAGGCTCCTACATATATATTGCAACAATACTTATTGAATAATCCAAATTAGGTCGAGTGTGTGTAAGATACAACAAGCTCCCAACTAGTTTTCTATACAACGAGCTGTCCACCAATGGAGATGAACCAAATTCACCTAGTTTTACTCCTGAAAGGAGTGGGAACTTGGCTGCCTTACATTCAACCATTTTGAATTTTAATAATAGGTATGTAGCATACTTTTCTTGTCTGAAATTTATCCCTACATCATATTTATCAATATCTAAACCAATAAATTGTTTCAACAATCCAAGGTGAGTCATGGAAAATTCACTATGCAATGAAGATTTAATTGAACCTATATCAGCAATGAAACTTAGAATGATGAAAATATAATCAACATACAACACTATGAACTGCAAAAAATCACCATTATGCTGAAAATATACATTAGGATTAGATTTGCATCTTTCAAAGCCAAGTGATAGTAGAAAATTGTCCATCTTGGCATACCAAGCCCTGGGGACTTATTTGAGTCCATAGAGAGACTTCTTCAACCTGTAAACAAGTGAAGGATCATGAATGAAACCTTCAAGCTGATGCATATAAATATCCTCATGAATAGCACCTTGAATAAAATCACTCTTCACATCCATATGGTGAACCTCTCATCGCTTAGATGCATCAATGGACAAAACTAGCTTGATAGAGTCCATCCTTGCAACCGATGCAAATGTATCTGTATAGTCCACTCCGTGGAATTTAGATAAGACTTTGGAAACAAAAATGGCCTTGCACTTGATATCAGAAATATCACCATCCACTTTGGTCCTATATACCCACTTACATTGTTCTAGGCCTAAGGACAGTAATGTAGAATTCAATCAGAATTTTTCCTAAGTATGTAGAAGAGTAAAAGGAGCACAACAGGATTTGAGCCCAAAATCTGACGACATCCGACGTAAAGTACTTTTTTCTTGGATTGCAATGATGAAAAGCATTGTTTTGTCCAATTTCTTTTTGTCATCTTGAAGCATCATCGATTTTTCAAATTTCATGTTTGTAGGATTTTCGACGAGGCTTGTTGTCAGTTAAGCAACGAACGATGGTCATATTTGCGACAAAATGTGAAATGAAGGTTATTAGATTTGCAATGAGTGGTGAAGGGATGGTCATCAGATTTTTGACGAGTCAATGTGTAACACCCAGGTTTTGACACCATTGCATTAGATGTATATGATGTATATATTGTAAATGAATCATGGTGTGGAGCTAAAGGCAAAAGCCCCACCATCGATTTAGTTGTGTTATGTTTTGGATTGAAATGGTCATCGATGGTATATCGGGGCATGTGGCATACATATTGAATTTTGTCATCATGTAAATATGCATCTTTAATTAAATAACCCAACCAACTATGTTCGTGGAAACTAAATTGAGAAGGGGCATGATTTTCACAAGGATAAGGGTGGGGGATGTCAAACCATGAACCAATGGGGAAAAATCCATGTGTCATCTTTCCGTGTTTTATCCAAACACCACCATTAAGAACTGTTACTAGGCAGTTGAGGCAGTTATTGTTTTGGGAGTGGGGGTGGTAGGATTGTCAGTCCTTGCCCACCCACACACTCCACCAGCAATGAACCTCATGTTGGGAAAAAGGAAGCGAACTCTCTAGGTTTTCCACCCTCTTTCCATGACGGTGCTGAAATTCTCATGCACTTCTGACTACTGTGCATCCTCTCCATTGTCTGTTCATCCTCACATAGAAACCATTGTCTATTCATTGTTCTCATGCATGGGCACCTTTCTTGTTTTGGTCCCACACATCCAGGAGAGAGGAACCGCCTCCACTGTCATTCACATTTTCCATAGCGAGGAATCGGGTGTGTTCTCAACCCGCTTTTGGAATTGGGTGTAAATCTTCTCTCACGCACTAGGCTCTATGTTGTTGCTACTCATGCAGCAAGATGGGGGCTGTTTGGTCACCATCACCCATGATTTTTCCCGTGGAGAGCCATTTTTATGCTCAGGGATGGTGTGTAAGTTTTCCTTTCTGATTTGTGGCTCATGCATATGTTTTTCCCTCTGTATTTTGGGGCCTGGTGCAAGTTTCTCTCATGCACAGGCTGGGAGACTGTATTTCTTCCCCAGTGTGGTCTGGGTAATTTTTCTCGGTTATTTGGTTGTCCAGGATGGACTCTTGTTCCCCACATTTGTTGGTTGTGTATGTTGTTACACTTTGGGGCTACCGCAGGCTGTTTGGAGTCGTTTTCCCCTGTAAAGCTGTAATTGCTGATTAGTTGCATGCATGCAATGGTGGGTCTTCGAATTGTGTTGGGAGCAGGGATGTTGGCTTGGTTTGCTTGATAAACCTGGTGTGTCTGGAAACCACATAGACAGAGCCAGAGGGCTGGCTTTCTTCTCCACAACCCCTGAATAGCACTGGAAGAGAAGGCAGGGCCTGAGGGACTGTGTAGCAGAGAAGGGACTGATTCCTTGTGTTGGGTATGTGTGGGTGTCTTAGAATTTATGCTAGTTCTGGTGTAGGTGTTCCTAGCTCTGTAATGGGCTCACTAGNGCTGGCCTATGGTTGGGTGGAACGTTGCAGCGACATAGCTGGTTGCAGAACGAGTTCTTCATAAGATAAGTGATCTTGTCCATTTTACTTCTGCAATCATATTTTCTGTTAATGAATGTGATGAACATGTTGAATGGTTGTATGAACGTATGTTTGCTTCCACTGTATGATAAATGTTCATGTATGCATGTTCTAGTTCAAAGCATTCTTTTCAGCATTTCAGCTCTTTATGAGTGTACATGTTCATGGGGCTCTTATCCTGGATGGTTAACGCCATGGTAGCATTCTCTTCGCCGGTCAGAGGGTCGGGGATGTTACAGTGTGGTATCAGAGCTCATGTTGCAGCATGGGCCTGAATGGACCACGAAGATGCAGGGACAGAAGCAGGATTTCTTTCTGCCCAGCAGAGATCAAAAGTTGATGACATAAAAATTCCACAAAATTGTCTAAGTGTTTAAACAGTCAATTCATGGGAACACTTAGTGGGAAGGACTTCCAATGTAGCGGAAGAGCTAGGCAGAAGCATACCCGATGGAGGACAGTTGGAAGAAAAATTGCGGAAAATTTTCTAAGTGTTTGACGTCCATCGGCGAAAAAAACAAAGTTGAAGGAGCGCCCACCATTGCGGATGGCTAAAATACTATGCGTCTGACGGGTAAGGCCTCTGACCGCCGGCACCGTAAAGAAAGAAAGTTTAGGAAGTTTAAAAATATTTTCTAAGGCCCGAAGTTGTCGACTATCAGAAGAAGATCGAAGATTGTGTTCCGCCGTTGCGGTTGCTGATGGAACTATTTCGTTGATGAAAAGAAGAGGATTGAACCAATCAAGCGACAAAAAGGAAGACTGAAGGGGAAAATTTTGAAAAATTTTCTAAGTCCTAGATTCGTCAGCCATCGGTTATGGTTAGTGGATTGAACATCCACTGTTGTGGCTAGCCAGTAAACTATCCTCCTGACGGATAGAGGCTCAACCGCCGATGCCGCAATGATTAGTACTTCCACTTGCCGATGAGAAGGAAATTTGAAATTTTTGTTTAAGTATAAGGTTGTCGAATGAAGTTAGTGGATTGATCATCTGCTGTTGTGGCTATTTAGTGGACTATCCTCCCAATGAATAGTGCACCCGATCGCCGATATATCGGAAGAAGCTAGTTGTTTGGACCGCCGAAACGTCGAATTGATAGTTGGGATGAGACCCAATCCTGTACAAGGGAATTTTGAGTTTTTTCATGGGATTTCTTAGCAATATTGACTGTTTTCCAGCAGGATTTTCAGCAGTTTTTCAGGGGATTTTTGGAGCTGAAAAGGAGAAAGTGGCAAAGATCTTATGCGCTAGATTGCACGAAAATCAAAGATTTACAAAAAAAAAAACAAGGGCGCTGTCCTTGACCCGCCCTACAGTGGCAGAAGCCACAAGGGGGCAAGCCCCCTTGACCCTGGACATTCCCCTGAGACAGTCATTCTTTGAGGAAGAAAATTCTATGTTTTGGGAAAACTTGTACTTTTATAATTTTTCCAGGAGAGGGTAAGTAATGCTGGATTATATCATTGTTATGCATCTAACACTTGTGTTACTAACACGTTTGCAGAATCATAGTCACCTTCAAGGGCAGTACTCCAGGTAGTGCAATTTGGTAAGTAAGTGGTGGTTTAGTTATGAGAACCCATGACAGATATGATGCTCAAGATTCTTATGAGCGTGCACAAGATGCCATGGGAGAAAATGTCTGTAATAGAAATGATGACATTGAGTCCAATGGAAGGAGATTCCAAGAGACACTGTCAGATGTTGTAGCCACCATGAGAAGCTTAATCAAAGCCCAGGAAGAGAAACATCAGTTGAATACTGCTATGTTGCAGAGTTTGACAGACTTAGATAGAAAAATAGACTCTGGACGAGGTACAGCAAGACCGGAAGGCAGTAAGAGCAGTACTAGGAGAAGAAGAAGGACTTCTAGTGGATCATCTGATTCTGAAGAATCCAGCGGGGATTCCAGTTCTTCTTCTCATAAAAGAAAAATAAAGAGACACCATAGGGATCGCTCTTGGGATGAATTTAAGAAAGCTAAGCCTCCTACATTTTATGGTGAGGTAAATACTGGACAAGAGGCTGAAGCTTCGATTCTTGGAATAAAGAAGTACTTTCAAGTGCATGATTATTCAGGAAACATGAAGGCAAGAGTTTCCATATTCAATCTGAATGGAAGGGCATCCATTTGGTGGGAACACTTCAAGCAAGTAAAGAGGATCAGTGAAAGGAGACTTAAGTGGAAACAATTCAAGAAGTATTTCAAGCAAAAATACCTCTCTGACAGGTATTATGATGACAAGATTAAGGAGTTCCATGAGCTGAGATTGGGACAACAGACCATGGAAGAATATGAAAATAAGTTTTTGGAGCTGTTGAGGTATGTCCGGTACATCAGAGATGAAAAAGTGAAGGTCCAGCGTTTTTTGAGTGGATTACCTCAATCTTACAAAGATAGAACTGAGTTTTATGAACCTAGAACTCTTGAAGAAGTAATAAGGAAGGCTAAGTATTACTATGAGCAAAGCAAAGGTAAACCTAATTACCATAAGGCATGGAAGGACAAGGAGAATGAGAAGTTTGACCAAAGAAAGAAAGGTTTCAAACCTTATAACTTCAGGAACCAGCAAAAACAACCATCCCAAGCTGCGAATAAGCCAGTTGGAGTGATAGGAGAAAATCCTAAGGATCCACAATAGAATAGAAGGCCACTTCAATGTTGGAAATGTGGAGGACCCCACATGCGCTGAAATTGTCGACTCGAGAATGAGAGTGCAAGTCCAACTTATAACATTCAAGGAGCAGAAAGAGTGGGTCAAGTAGCAAGGGAAGTCCCTAGGATTTATGCAGCACTGGAGGACCGTCAAGAAGATCACCAGTAAACTGTGGTTGAAGTAGAAGGTAATATTGTTGAGCAACCTATTTCTATTTTGATTGACCCTGGTTCTACTCACAGTTACATTACTCCTAGAGTAGTGGAGATTGGTGCTTTTAAGAAAGTAAAGCATAGGAAATCTTGGTTAGTTCAGCTAGCCACTGGAACTAAGAGAAAGGTTAGTGAAGTGGTAGAGAGATGTCTATTGGTCATGAATGGATTAGTCACTTGTGTAGATCTGAATGTTCTACCGCTTGGTTCCTATGATGTTCTCATTGGAATGGATTGGTTGGAAGATCATAGAGTGAAGCTTGATTGTTACAATAAGACTTTCAAATGCATGAATGAAGAAGGGAACCTAGTAGTTGTGAAAGGTATTCCAAAGGTGATTTTAGTATGGCAGGTTTCAACAATGCAGTTAAAGAAGTTCTATAGGAAGGGTTTCCAGTTGTATGCAGCTCATATATTGGAGACATCAGGAGATGAAACTCCTAGGTTGGAGGACTATCAGGTGTTACAGGAATTCAGGGATGTGTTTCCTGATGAGATTCCAGGGCTTCCTCCAAAGAGGGACATTGACTTCATAATTGAACCTGTGCCAGGAGCAGCACCAGTGTCCAAGGCACCCTACAGGATGAGTACACCGGAGATGCTAGAATTGAAGATGCAACTACAAAAGTTGTTGGAAAAGAAGTATATCCAGAAGAGTGTGTCTCCTTGGGGAGCACCAGTTCTATT
The DNA here is from genome assembly GCA_001517045.1 of Pseudotsuga menziesii. NCBI lineage: Eukaryota > Viridiplantae > Streptophyta > Pinopsida > Pinales > Pinaceae > Pseudotsuga > Pseudotsuga menziesii. The sequence goes on along the minus strand of LPNX010033905.1, from coordinate 209,234 downwards.
TGTAAAGAAGAAAGATGGTACACTCAGGTTTTGTATTGATTACAGACAACTGAACAAGGTTACTGTGAAGAATAAATATCCTTTGCCTAGGATTGATGACCTCTTTGATCAAATGAGAGGAGCAAAGGTATTTTCCAAGATTGAATTGAGGTCTGGTTACCATTAGGTGAGGATCAAGGATGAAGACATTCATAAGACAGCCTTCAGGACAAGGTATGGGAATTATGAGTTTGTAGTGGTACCATTTGGTCTCACAAATGCACCAGCTACATTTATGTGCCTTATGAATAGTGTCTTCAGTAGCTATTTGGACAAGTTTGTTCTTGTTTTCCTTGATGACATTCTTGTTTATTCTAAGGATGAGAAAGAGCATGAAGAGCATTTGAGATTGACATTGAAATTGCTCATGAAGCATCAGTTGTATGCAAAACTAAACAAGTGTGACTTCTATAGAGATAGAATTCAGTATTTGGGTCACATTATCTCAGAGGAGGGTGTATCTGTGGACCCTAAAAAGATTGAATCCATTATGAATTGGCCTACTCCAAGAAATGTGACAGATGTAAGGTCTTTTATGGGACTTGCAGGATACTACCGGAGGTTCATTGAAGGATTATCCAAAGTTGCACATGCCATCACTTCTTTGTAAAAGAAGGGGATGAAGTTCGAATGGACATCGAGGTGCGAAGAAAGCTTCCAGCAGTTGATGAATCTTCTCACCAGTGCACTAGTATTGAAGGTTGCAGATCTAGAGAAATATTTTGTGGTGTGTACCAATGCATGTGGACAAGGGCTTGGAGGAGTCCTTATGCAGGAAAACCACGTGATATGTTATGAGTTAAGAAAGCTGAAGGAGCATGAGAAGAACTATGCCACTCATGATCTAGAGCTTGCAGCCATAGTACATGCTCTCAAGATGTGGAGACATTACTTGATGGGTAGGAGATTTGAGCTCAGAACAGATCATTTTGGGCTGAAGTATCTATTTGATCAGCCTACTCTGAATGCTAGGCAAGCAAGATGGCTGGAATTTTTATGTGAGTTTGATTTTAAAATCAAGCACATAAAGGGAAAGGAGAATAAGGTAGCTGATGCACTCAGCAGGAAGATGCAAGAAATGCATGTGACATCTCTTAGTATTTTTCAATCAGATTTGATGCAGCAGATTGTTAGTCATGTTGCTGGAGATGAATTGTATGTGCAGGTAAAAGACAAATTGCAACAGCAAAGTATTGAGAAAAGGTATGAGGGATATAAATTGGAAGAAGATGGACTTCTCACTTATAAAGGTAGAATTTATATTCTAAATATAGCATGTTTGAGGAGAGTTGTTATGGATGAGATCCATCAAGATCCGTATTCTGGTCACCCAGGATATCAGAAGACAATTGCTACAGCTAGAAGGCAATACTTTTGGCTAGGAATGAAAAGGGACATGGCTGAATACATTTCAAGGTGTATGAAATGTCAATAGGTAAAGGTTGAACATCAACATCCAGCAGGTTTGTTGTAGCCTTTGCCAGTTCTAGAATGGAAATGGGAAATTATTTCCATGGATTTTATTGCAGGATTTCTGATGACTTGGAGACAACATGATTCGATCATGGTTGTGGTAGACTGGTTGACTAAGGAAATGCATTTTATACTGGTTAGGTCTACGCATAAGACTGATGACATTGCAAAGATCTTCATGAAGGAGATTTTCAAATTGCATGGATTGCCTAAGGCAATAGTATCTGACAGAGATGTCAAGTTCACTTCCAACTTTTGGAAGGGGTTGTTTGCAAATTTGGGTACAAAGCTAAACTTTAGCACTGCATACCATCCTCAGACATATGGTCAGAAAGAGAGATTTAATCAGGTGCTTGAAGATATGCTTCGCATGTACATAATGGACAAACCAACCAAGTGGGAAGATTACTTGCACTTGGTAGAGTTTTCTTACAACAATGGACAGCAGTCATCCTTGGGGATGAGTCCGTATGAAGCTTTATATGGAAGAAGGTGTAGGACACCAATGACTTGGGATAATCTAGTGAACAGGGTTGTGCTTGGACCAGAATTGCTCAGGGAAATGGAGCAAGAGGTTGTAAAGATCAGGTAGAATCTGAAAGCAGCACAGGACAGATAGAAAAGCTATGCAGATAAGCATAGGGTGAACAGGGAGTTCAATGTTGAGGATCATGTTTACCTCAGAGTGAGGGCTAGGAAGAGTTCCTTGAAGCTTGGAAGTTGTGCCAAGCTGTCACTAAGATATTGTGGGCCATTTGAAGTGCTTGAAAGAATAGGGCCAGTTACATATAGACTTGCATTGCCTGCTAGTACTAGAGCTCATAATGTTTTTCATGTTTCTTTGCTTAAGAGATATGTACATGATCCTAACCATGTGACAAATTGGGATGTGATTCAGGTGGAACCCGAGGGAGAGTTCCGAATCGATCCAATGCGCATCCTCGATAGGAAGGTCACAATGCTCTGGAATCGGGCCATAGGTTCGGTAAAGGTGCAATGGGAGCACTACGGGCCTGAAGAGGCTACATGGGAGCTGGAGGATGCCATGTGATTGGCACATCCATTTTTGTTCAATTCTACTGAACACTGAGGCAATACTAGTGTAGCATTTTGTTCAATTTTGTAAAGCACCGAGGATAGTGCTATTGAAGGGGGAGGGGAATGTAACACCCCGATTTTGACCCCATTGCATTAGATGTATATGATGTATATATTGTAAATGAATCGTGGTGTGGATCTAAAGGAAAAAGCCCCACCATCGATTTAGTTGTGTTATGTTTCGGATTGAAATGGCCACCGATGGTATATCGGGGCATGCGGCATACATATTGAATTTTGTCATTATGTAAATATGCATCTTTAATTAAATAACCCAACCAGCTATGTTCGTGACAACTAAATTGAGAAGGGGCATGATTTTCACAAGGATAAGGGTGGGGGATGTCAAACCATGAACCAATGGGGAAAAAGCCATGTGTCATCTTTCCTTGTTTTATCCAACCACCACCATTAAGAACTGTTACTGGGTAGTTGAGGCAGTTATTGTTTTGGGAGTGGGGGTGGCAGGATTGTCAGTCCTTTCCCACCCGCACACTCCACTAGAAATGAACCTGACATTGGGAAAAAAGAAGCGAACTCTCCAGGTTTTCCACCCTCTTTCCATGACGGTGCTGAAATGCTCACACACTTTTGACTACTGTGCATCCTCTCCATTGTCTGTTCATCCTCATGTAGGAATCATTTTCTATTCATTGTTCTCATGCACAGGCACCTTTCCTGTTTGAGTCTCATGCATCCAAGAGAGAGGAGCCGCCTCCACTGTCATTCACATTTTCCACAGTGAGGAATCGGGTGTGTTCTTGAACTGCTTTTGGAATTGGGTGTAAATATTCTCTCACGCACTGGGCTCTGCATTGTTGCTACTCACGCAGCAAGCTGGGGGCTATTCAGTCACCATCACCCACAATTTTTCTTGTGGAGAGCCATTTTTATGCTCAGGGATGGTGTGTAAGTTTTCCTTACTGATTTGTGGCTCATGCATATGTTTTTCCCTTTGTATTTTGGGGTCTGGTGCAAGTTTCTCTCACGCACAAGCTGGGAGACTGTATTTCTTCCCCAGTGTGGTCTGGGTAAGTTTTCCTGGTGATTTGGTTTTCCAAGATGGACTGTTGTTCCCCACATTTGTTGGTTGTGTATGTTGTTACACTTTGGGGCTGCCACAAGCTGTTTGGAGTCGTTTTCCCCTGTAAAGCTGTAATTGCTAATTAGTTGCATGTGTTCAATGGTGGGTCTTCGGACGTGTTGGGAGTAGGGATGTTGGCTTGGTTTTCTTGATAAACCTAGTGTGTTTGGAAGCCACACAGACAGAGCTAGAGGGCTGGATTTTTTCTCCACAACCCCTGAATAGCACTGGAAGGGAAGGCAGGGCCTGAGGGACTGTGTAGTAGAGAAGGGACTGATTCCTTGTGTTAGGTGTGTGTGGGTGTCTTAGAAGTCAAGCTAGTTCTGGTGTAGGTGTTCCTAGCTCTGTAATGGGCTCATCAGCTTAGCATTTAGCCTTTCCTAGCTCCTTGATGGCCTGATAAACCTGACCATGTTGGCTTGGCTGTCTTGTTGATGGCCTGATAAACCCAACTGTGTTGGCTTGGCTGCGTTTTGTGTATCCTTGGCTTTGTGTAAGCCTGATTGTTCCTTATTCCTTGGAGAATCATGCCCAGCTCGGGGGTGGCAGTGTTGCTGAGAGATTAAGGAGCACGCTGGCCTATGGTTGGGTGGAACATTGCAGCGACGTAGCTGGTTGCAGAACGAGTTCTTCATAAGATAAGTGATCTTGTCCATTTTACTTCTGTAATCATATTTTCTGTTAATGAATGTGATGAACATGTTGAATGCTTGTATGAACGTATGTTTGCTTCCAATGTATGATAAATGTTCATGTATGCATGTTCTAGTTCAAAGCATTCTTTTCAACATTTCAGCTCTTTATGAATGTACATGTTCATGGGGCTCTTATCCTAGATGGTTAACGCCATGCAGCGTCCTCTTCATCGGTCAGAGGGTCAAGGACGTTACACAAGGCTATTTGCTTACAATAGTATAAATGCATATTTGCAACGGTAATTAGGTTCATATCGTCGGATATTCGACAACAATGAAATTTGAAAATATATAAATTAGAAAACATTCTGACATGTTTTCTATAGAAGCGATGAACGATTTGTAGAAATTATTTATTCCTCGACAGGCGACTTGAGGAATTGTTTTAGTCTTTGACGACCAGTTTGTGGAATTATTTTTTTCTTCAAAAAAAGATTTGCAGAATTTTTTTTATTCTTAGACAATCCACCGATTGCGAAAATAGTGATGTGTGGACCTTGATTTTTTAATATTGTCGATAGTATTCATTCACAAAGTTTGTGACAAAATGTCAAATAGCAATATTCCTGATCCAAACGAACAAAAGTGACAATTGCTCACTAGAATATGGGATGCAGCAAAAATAAGGGGTGATGGTAAATGTTATTGTCCATGTAGACAATGCAAAGGATTTACGAGGAGAAGAATATTGATCACAACAACCACAAAAAATTGTAGGAAACATGGACACATTGAGGGGGGGATGAATATCGTCCATTTGTAAGTTTAGCATTATAAAGTTTTTTTTATATTTTTTGCTTTGGTAAATGTATGTATTATTTCAATAGTTCCTATATTAACTTATATTTATTGATGTATTCATGTATTTATAAAGGAAATACATCCTATGGTATATCATCTAGAGGAAGTGCTTTCAGAACAAGTATCTGCGAAACATGTAGCGCCTATGCTTAACCGAGAACAAGTGAATGATCATATTGAAGAAGATGATCATACTAATAACGTAGTTGAAGATGATGGTACAAATACATTTATCCATGATTCATCTAATGTTAGAATGGATGATGATGATGACGATGATAATGAAAATATTGATGACTTTGATGATGTTCACGATATACCTCTTCTTGAGAAGGCATACAAACCCCTTTATGAAGGCTCCAAAACAAATCTTCTTTCTGTGATATTGTTGATAATGAGCTTGAAGGTTATGAATGGTGTTTCAAAGATATCAATCACACAGATGTTAAGGTATATAAAATAATCCATCACATATATATGATCATGATAAATTTTATCTTTATTCCTCTAATAATCATGTATTGTTAATTCATAATTCAAATTAATACGGATGAAGTGTGTTTCGTTAATATTATTTATATATTCTATTAACTCTATTTTTATTTTTATTTTATGTAGCTTGATATATGAATTTTTGTTACCACCATTAAATATTTTACCTTGCACATATCAATTTTTATCTTCCATCATGAAAGAGATAGGAATGGATTATGAAGCAATTCATGCATGCCCGATGACCATGTTAGATATTATAATCAACATGAATTTGCAACAAAATTTCCAAAATGTCATATAAGTAGATATCGAACATATCAAGTAACAAAAAAGGTTCCTCACAAGGTTCTTCATTATATTCCCATCATTTCACGTTTGCAACAACTGTTCAAGTCCAATAACATAGCGTAATTTATGGATTACCATGCTAGGAACAAAATTCAAGATGATGTTATTCGAATGCCTGCAGATGGTTCTGCATTTAGAGATATGGAGGAAAAGTGGCCTCACTTAAAAGAAGAACCCTATAATCTTAGGATTTCTTTGTCAGCAAATGGCGTTAATCCATTTTCACAGATGAGATCCATTTACACAGTGTGGCCTATTTTTGTTATCAATAATAACATTCCTCCATGGTTATCAATAAATAGGGAGCACACAATGTTGTCGATGATTATTCCAGGTATATTGTGTCTACAACTATTTTATTTTTAATGTAGCTGTGTCATCTCATTTTTCATATTTTGTTTCCTAATGGCATATATATATATTTTATTTTACTCTTATGCATGGTTTATATATCTTAATGGTTGTCATAATTATATATTTTATATGTACTTCAAATCAATCAGGTAAGTACCAAGTCAAAGATATGAATGTATATATCGAACCTATTATAGATGAGCTATTGAAGTTATGGAATGGAATCAATATGTATGACATATCTATACCATATGACAAAGGCAATTTCAATTCCATGCAATGGTTGTATGGAAAATATATGATACCCCAGGGTTAACCCATTTTTGTGGTTTGTATTTTTAAGCTCCACTTTAATTGCATTTAATTATATGAAGTAGTTAATATAGTTAATATATAATTATAATTGACATAGATATTCCATATCCATATATTGTAGGTCTTCAGACAAAGGGAAAATTTGCATGTCTAGTTTGTGGTATTAAGATCAAATCTCATCGCTCAAAAAGATTAACTAGAAAGGTGGTGTTTAATGAGTATAGGAACTTCCTCTCTAAGAATCATAGGTATAGATGAACCGAAAACAAATATTTTCAATGGGAAGCAAGAGACTGCATTAAAACCACAGAGAATGATACCTCACCTTTGGAAGATGCAATATAATATAAACCATCAAGCTGGTACGTATGGATCATCGTATATGAATTGTTATGTATTTTTTTTGTGTTGTTTATTGTATTGGACATAATTGATTTATAAACTAATATTCATGATTCCCTTCATGATCATGAAGGCATTAATGGGATTCCACGAGGAATGAAAAGTTATCCTATACAATTCAACAGGTTTCCATACTATGAGCACCTACAAATTGCTCATGTGTTTGATACAATGCATATCAGAAAGAATGTAACTGAAACATTATGGCGACTATTGGAGATAAGGAGACATAAATATAGAATTTTGAAAGTTTTCAAAGACATTCAAGAAGGAAACCATGCAATGAAAGACATCATTCAATTTCTTAGAAACGAAGATCAAATTAATATAAACTCAATTCTATGGATGTTTACGGAGAAACAAAGTAATATCGTACTAAGAAGTAATGTGGAAAATTAAATTTCCTACTATATTTTGTGCCAACTTAAAGAATATCATAGCAAATAAAGGTTATTTTGTGGGGGTCAAAACGCATGATTGTAACACATTCATTAAGGTAATTATTATTGTTATGTCCATATTATTTTTAATTTTATTGCATAAATTTGTTATTTTGTTTGTCTAATATTTGTTTAAAGAATGACATGGTTTCTATATTGATACAATATGTTCTACCTCTCTCTCTCTCCTAGACAACTTCGAAAACAATTTCAAACAAGTTATATATAATCTTGGGAAATGCATGAGCTAACTAGCGATTATTTACACGTGCTTAGTGTTTTTTTAATTCTTCATATAATTTATATTTGTTTTATGTGCACTAATTCATGTTCTGTAATTTTTTTTTTTGTTGTTAAATATCATTATTGGTTTGCGTCAATTGTAGATGGTTATCATATAAAGAAATCCATAAAGAAAATATAAAGTATTGGAGGAGAGAAACTCCTCATCTCATGTGTGAAATGCAGAAGCATCTACCTTCAACATTTTTCAATGCACAGGAACACTACCTCGTACACCAAGTTAAGGATATTGAATTGTGTGGACCTGTGCACTCAAGGTCCATGTGGATGGTTAAGAGGCACTTGAAATTTATGAAGGGTTTGGTGAGACAAAGAACACATGATGCGAGATCTATGATGGAAGGATATATGGTATACCAAAACATGTTGTATTCTAGTGAATATCTTCCTAATTTAGTGTCAAAGATAAATTTACATCATATTTGTGATCCGGACTCCAATAACAATTTTGAAGGGGAGTACGTGAAGGGGAAAGGTAGATCGAGGAAGGTGAAAGGTATTTATTATTAAGTGGATGTTAATTAATATAATACATTTGAATATTGAATTTTATGTATATATATTGTACATATTCTAATTTCATATTCAATTTATTGCATCAATTAAGATCATATACTTTGTTCAGAAAATTTACATATGTCTTGAATTTTAATGGTTATCGTCATCAAGCAGTTGGTCGAGAGTGGGATGCAATTCATTTATACGTCACAAACAATATTGACTAGATGAAGGTATGGATTGAACGATATGAACAATTGAGTCATGGAATATCATGGGAAGGTGTGCCTTCATTGTTAAAAGCAACACATCCCAATGGAGATACAAATATTACACAAAGGGAAATCGATTTAGCATATGTGTTAAAAGATAAGCATGCAATCATATTAATCAATCACTCTAATTCTCTTTTTTGCAAATTACATTTTGATGTACATGTTGTTATTTTCCATGTATGGCTTCATAAACATGCACTTAATCATAAATATTGAATCGTTATGTAATCTTTTCATGTATTTCTTGTTGTAGGTAAAAAACCATAAGGCTATGGTTTACAATGGTTGTAGATATCGCATCAAAAAATTGGATGATACAAAGCAAAAATAAAATTGTGGGATATTTGTAGTCTTCAAGGTGACCAATGTTTCATCTAGAAGTGACAGACATCCAGAACTCTCAGAAAATCGATACTATGGGTATTTGGAAGATTTTCTTTAGTGTGACTTTAAATCCTTCAAGGTAGTTTTGTTTGTTGTCAAATGGTACAGGTTACGATGGAATAATTGTAATATTGATAGAAATATTATTGAACATGATAATGGATTTATTATGGTAAATAAAAGGTTGTTTGAGCCAGGAATGGAGCCCTATGTTCTTCCAAGCCAATGTGAACATGTATTTTACTTGGAGGTTCCATGCAAAGTGGGATGGTCATTTGTTGTGAGATAGGATCCA
>LPNX010033905.1:172435-194935 GCA_001517045.1 Pseudotsuga menziesii | reverse complement strand
CAAGTGGATGAGCATAAATTAGCTTTGATAAATTTATAATCATGGACTTGGTAGCTGAGACCACAAGTTTACCTCAAACCTTCTTTGATGAACTTTGGGATTCCATGAGAGGGAATGAAGGTGTAATGGGGAAACTGGGTTAGCTGAACAAAATTCATCCATACAATGTGAACATTTTGGACATTTTGCACATTTATATTCAATTTCGTGGCTTAGGTTTTGGACATTTATATGCAATTTCAAACATTTTTATGCAGTTTCGTGGCTCAGGTTTATCATTTTGACATTTTGGACTAGCTCCCAGTTGACAGTTTGATTCACATCTCAGGGTTATCATTTCAGCGATTTGGACTAGCTCACAGTTGACATTTTCATTTGCAGCTCTAGGTTATCATTTTGATTTCCAGCTCATGGTTCACGATTTCGATTTGGAGCTCACAACTCACATTTGGAGCTCACAGTTCATATTTGGAGCTCACAGTTCACATTTCGATTTCCATCTCATGGTTCTTATTGAAAAAAGGAGAAGGATTTGAAAGGTGAAGGTTTTTCATCCAAGCGGTAATATTGAAGAAAGGATAAGGATTTCTCATGGCTCAACGGGTAAGCATCACCTCCTTATACACAATATGAACCTTTCCTAGACTCTTAGGTTGACTCACAATGGGGTTTGGAGTTAATTTTTTCTTAGGTTGACTCACAAATGGGTTTTGGGCATGCTGTGGTAGTATATTTCATCCCTAGGGTGCTAAGGTGTTTAAACCAGATATATTCACAATTTAACCATAATCAAACTTCATATCACAAGCTTCTCCATAGGGATCATACTCCACTAATGGGATCACAATCCTCCAGAGATAGAATCAACACGTAGTTCACAATATTCAATCGATACTCAAGTCCCTCCACAAATGTTTTGGAGAGATATCACAACTACACAAACAACACAGACTACATTAACTCCACAAAACACACAAAGTTGGCAGATTGGCAAGCAAGATTAGTTGGAAGACTGGTGAGCAACATGCTCAAATTAGGGTTACACTTTAGAATTTATATGCATGTCATAAATATTTATAAATTCACAGCATAATTACACTAGAAAGCAGGTCGATGTGGATGATTATTGGATGGCAGTGAATATGGTAGTTTAGGAATTCAAAAATCCTAACAGAAAACTAAAATCCCTAATAAAGGAATACATGGAGTTATACTATGCATAGCATGTCTTTAAGAGATATGATATTGTTGTTATTACTCTTCAGTAAATGAGAGCGTTCACACTGAATGGAACATTAGTTTTAGATCACGGCATGCAATAACACTCTATTTGATACTAGGTTGAATGATAATAATCCTGGGATTAGAATACAATGAAGAAGTTTTTGTTTATACAAATATCTAGCTCAAAACCCTCAACAATAAAATAATAACAAACAAGTTCTAGACCTATGATTTAACCTATAAGAATAAAATAATATCTCCTATTATACTATAAAGAAAAGTCAAATACATAGCAATAAAGTACTAAGACAAGTAAGTAGGCATTCCACTTGTCCTCATGTGCAAAACACCTTCTAGAATTAGGCTTGTTTGACCATGTAAAATTCCTTCTTGAGATGTGTGTCATGACCTCCTATAGAGGGATCATCAAGAAGGTACCTCAAATTATTCCAAAATGCAAGGTCTAAGGGATTTCTCTATATAATGGAACCAACCACCTAGATATGTTGACTAACTACCCAAAATAGTAAAACAAACTAGAGCGATCTCTATTGAAAAAACAAAATTCCCCTATAAATATGGATGTAATGGATAGAAATGAAATAAAGGCCCATCGGTCATTATAACCTCTTCAAGGGTGAGCAAACTCAAAATTTGTGCAAAGGGCATAGATCCATATATATAACCACAATATCTCCTCCAATCAAGGCCCCAAAGTAGAGCAAACTGAGAAACTATGAATAAAATTTGGAGTGCTCCTCCAAAATATGCATTAAAAAACCCAAAACCATGTGCCAATAGAATGGACCCACATGCAAAACCATCAAGCCACCTCCAAACAAGGGCCAAAAGTTGAGCACTTTGTAAATATGTGCAAGTAGAGTGAAGTGCTCCAAAATGTGTGTCAAAACCCCACACCATGCTTGAGATCAACCTTAGGAACCCCTTAGTTAATGGGTGTTCCTCAAGATATGTGCATGACACTTGTGAATACAAGTGTGTGAAATAACCTCTTCAATATGCAAAGTGTTGCTCCAATTGTGAACAAATGGTGGTCAAAGGAGCCTCCTCTCCTTAAGCACTCCACCCATCCAATCTCTCAACCCATGCAATTTAGCAATGTAACATCATATGTGGTCTAAGAATTCAAAGTTCCCATCCAAATTTAGATCCTAATGATGTGGCATGCCTCCACATATGTAATTTGTTGTAGGGATTAGGTGAGATGTCCCTCAAGTGAACAAATATGCATGGAATTGTGTAGGTGAAGGATCTAAAATGTGACATCAACCTACATGTGCCATCATACCTCAAAATATGTGGTGATGCTGTTAGATTTTTATCATTTAAGCAATATGATATTAGGATCTTATCTGAGAGAATAACATGCACAACAATAAACATAAGAGACAAGAGCCACAAAGAATTTTCCTCGAGGAAACCATAAAGGAGAAAACCCCACAACTTCCTCAGAGATAGAATGGGCACCAATGGCAACGGTTGTTGGGCTTAGGGAAGACCCGGGTTCTATACTTTTGTCTTCGCACCAACAAAAGACCCATAGTGTTGGCCCTTTCGGCAACAACCTGCGAACAGGTTGTAGTCTCACCCGAAACAGCTATGGGATGCCGCAGAATGAGGTTTCTGCAAGCAGAAGAGGGATATTACTGTACCTTTAGCCTTTAACAAATAATGATCATACAATAATAATCTTCGACAATCACTTATATAGCTTCGTAGTTAGATAAACAAACAGTGTCTTGCTTAACCCTTAACTAGGAATTCATGGCGAAGTTATTATTTAGCAGTGATCTTAACTATCAGTTATTCTACTTATCAATGCATAAAAGAACATAACAGAAAAAACACAAAAGAACCACAACACAAGATATAACGTGGTTCACCCCCAGTTTAGGGGCTACATCCACATAACTGTGTTTTATTCAACTCTTTACAAAAACCACAGTTCTGATCTGCGCACTCAGCTGCAGATCCCTTCAATTCCTCAAGCTGCACACTAAGCTACATATATTCTTAATCACCCAAAAACCCTCTGCGCACTAAGCTGCAGATCTTCTTAATCACCCAAAAACCCTCTGTGCACACAGCTACAGAGGTCATCCACGCACACAGCTGGGACTTAGCCTTTCTTACAAAACTAGCCTTAGCTTCGCATCAAATCATCTTACATCAAAAGCCTAACCTGACTCTTTTACAAAAGTGCTTATTTTTACAAGTGCACTTATTACAAAACCATGGGCTTAAACCATGGGCACCCCGAACCCTAAACCCTGGACTTAAACCATGGGTTAATTACAAAAAGAGGGCTTTGACTCAACCCCGACACCCCTAAGACTATTTTGAGTCACAAATCCTCTTACAAGCTTCCACAAAAACCATGGAGTTACCAAAATTAAGGACCATTAAGGTGCGCGCCCCAACAAGCCCCTAAGACTCACCAGTGTCCCGTCCCGGGACACTCAGCTGCCTGTCTAGTGGGAGAACTTTGTTGGTGAAGATAGTGAACTACTTGTTGAGGCCACGCATGATATTGTTGGCTGCTTGCTCCTTCTCCACCAACTCCTGCAATGCTGCTACTGATGCTTCACTAGCCTTTTCCTGTACCAATGCATCATACTCCTTCAGAACTTTGAGCTGGATGTCCACAGCAGTACTCAACTCCAAGGCTTCGTTGACAAGGGGCTGCATGAAATTTTCCAGTAGTGTTGCTTTCGCTTTGTACGACTCAATTTCTTGCTGGAGTTCCTTGCTTTGCTTTACCTTGAGCATTTTTTGCATAGGAGGCAGGGTCTTAATTTCCACTTTTACTGCATCCAACTCTGCCTGTCGCTGCTTGATGGTTTCCTGCAGCTTTTGTACTTCTGGATTTTCTTGTAGTGTTGTCGAGGCATCGATGCTTTCCTCTAGCAACTTGGCTGCGCTTCCTACAAGATCAGAGATCTTCGTTGCTGAAGCCTGAATGTCTCAGCGATGCTGCTCCCTAACCTCTGGTGGATTCTCTGGGATGATGCGTAGTTGAAGCTCCACAATCTGAGCCTCATGTTCTGCTTTGAGCTTCTCTATTTCACTGTGAGTCTACTGTGCATAGTCTTTTAGCTTGGCAATTCTTTGCTTCGGTTCTTCCTCAGCCTGTATGTCGAAGTTAGGAAGACTTTGACACGCCTCATCCAATACTCGTGCCAATGTGACCTACTTACGTTCTGCGTCGCTCTTCCTTTGCTCTGCTTCCTTCAACTGCGCTTCGAAGCTCTCACTTCGCTTCATGGTATTTTCCAATTGTATCTGTGAGTAGTTGTCCCATTCTTGGACCTAGTTAATTATTTCTAATTGGCAGAGGTGCAACTCCGTCATGGAAATCTTGGTGTAATATATTCCAACTATCATTCTCATCTTCGATCGAGACGCTGCGTCAGTTATTATGAGGGATGCGCTTGACACTTGTCCCCTATTTTCTCTAACTAGCCATTATCTTGTGTCTGGCTGTGTAGTTACTGGGGTGCTGTTTGCTGCAGCACCAGTTGCTGATTTTTCTGCTAACTCCTTTAGCTCTGAAATTCCCCGATCTACGCCGACGAGTGCATCAAGGTGCGTAGCTACAAACTCTGACCATTTCTTGGTGAGAAATTCTATGGACTTTGTTAGAGCCTGATCAAGCTCCTCAGTTGTCAGGCCAGGTTCTTCGCCGATATTCTTGTCTTTGGACACCTTCGTTTTCTTTCGGGACTGAGGTTTGGTCACTTCCTCTGCTTCTGGTGACTTGCGCTTATCTGGCCGATTAGGTTCTGAGACTATTTTGATCGAATCCTCTTGTTTCTCTTCATCTCTGTCATCTCCACCCTGGTCGCCTTCACTCTGCTGCGACGCACTCTATTCTTCACTTTCCTCGAGAGGTTCATTCTGCTACGTCTGACTAGGGCCAACACCCACATTGGTGACCAGAGGGATTGGAATGTTGGGCTTTGTCCCTGCATCCTTCAACCATTCAGCCAGCCACTGCTGAACTACCGCGAGGATGTATTCTTTGGTCACCACATATGGTAACTTCCAGCATGCCCTTTTCTTATCTGCGTGGGCCTGGATGAAGAAATTGTGCATGTCGTCCCTAAAGTTGGCCACTCCATCATATTGAGAGAATAGCTCATTACTAAGCCGCGGGGTCTTTACGATCTCATATGAGATACTCAGCATATAAAAGGAAAACACATAGTTCGTCATCTGCTGTGATGCTTTGTCCTGTGACACCCAGAGAGATGCGTACCTCATTGCGCCAGGCATGTTCGGAGGCACAACAACAAACTGCGCCTTGGTAGGTTCTTTCCATCCTACTAGTGCGATAAGGACTATCATCCAAGAGTAGTGAAAAGGTCTACCTTTCTCTTGTGCGTTGCGGGCATATTCAAGGAATTCCTTCACAATATACGCTGCCCAGTTGTAACTGTAGCCTTCGGCACAGTTCACAGCAATACTGACAATCGGGGCAGGCACTTCATAAGGTCTACACTTTCGCATCAATTTGCAGGCTAAGAGTTCAGCTGCGAAGCGAATGTTTTGGTGCTGAATTGTCGAGGTTTGATACCCTCGCTTTCCTTTCGTTAGGTCGAAGCGGTCCTTCATGCTTTGTGCCAGCTTCGTATCTTCATGTTTTGAAGGAAATTCTATCCCCAGATCAGGCCCTTCCTTTGGTAAGCCTGTGATCCTATGAATAAGCTCGCCATTGATAGGAATTCTTTTGTCTCCTATCCATAGGTACCCATCATGTACTAATGCCAAGAGATGCTTGACCACTATGGTCACCTGTGTGCTGCGATCAAAGTGGGGAACATCGAGAATCTTCAACAAACCAGCTTTATCTAAGCCAGCAGCCCACTGTTTCACTTCCAGTAATGTCGCACCAGTCTCCGAATATTTGACGAAGTGCAAGTATGTCCTTGGGGAAAACTGTGGAAACTTTCCACGATCATTCCTATCGTGGTTTGCATACTTAAGTCGGTCTATTTTCCCTGTCATGGTTTCGACTAACTGCACACCCTGTGGCAGCGAAGGGGTGCGTAAAATGAACTTAGCGTTCCGTCATGGTGGTTGAACTCCTGGTCAAATGGGATGAAGATAAGGTGGATGCTACGGTGCAATGTTCTCATCCCCTTCAGATGGGATCTCCGCTGAACCAGATGGATTCATCTTGGGATCCTCTGGTGTTTTTCCTGATTGCTTGTGTCTGTCTTCATTCCACTTAGAGCGTACTTCTGGTTTAAACTTCTTCCTGGTAGATCGTGTCTGCATTAGTTGAGGTGAAGCTGGGGGAGTCTCTTCACAGGGTGCAGGCATAGGTGGATGGCTGAAAAGGTTTGGGAGACCCCCCTGTTCAAATTCTCTCACTAATTCCTGAAGCTCGCGATCAACTATCATGGGGTCAATTGTAAAACTCAAGAAAATGTGTAATGCGAACTTCTGTCATAACTGTGCATTGAAGACACCAAATCTAACAGAGATCTTGTCCAAACGGTGGTAGGCTTGTCAAGATCTCATTAATACAGGCAGTTAATACAGGGAACATATTGATGCCGCCAAATTTGGTTTCCTCCAACGGTCGTATTTTAAGCTCCGACAGAGCTTTCCTTCTTCAGCACAAGTAGTAAATCCGGCTGCACCATAATGGGGACATTCGACACTTTCGAATACCATCTTCGACATGGCTTCGAACTGCAACCCATGACAGAATGTCTTCCACCTCCTCACTGATGCCTTTTATTTCTGAGAACTTCGTTAGAAATAGGTCCTGATAGTCATGGAGAAGTTGGGTCACTTTGCTCACCATTTCTTCATCCCAATAATCTCCAATGATAGCATACTTAGGATTTCCTTCTGAGCCAATGTTTACTGTCTGCGTCTTCAAGGGCTGAGTCACTTCAGGTGCTTCAACTACTGGTCCGTGTACTTCGCAATGTCCTTATGACTCAGGGATGTTAATGTTGCGCGGATCATCATCCTCGTCAATTACGAGGTTATAACATTCTACTGCATTAGCTTCTTGTTCCTTCCAATCAGGTTGGTATTCTGCTATTTCTTGATCATCAAACACTTTAGTATGGATCAACCTAACAGCTGCATCCAAAGCAGGACAAACCTCATTAATAGAAAATGTCAGCACAAAACTATCAACAAGACTATCCCAACTTACAGTACCATGGAAAAGCTCGACCTCCACATACCAGTTCTTTGCTATAGGTTCCAGGGTGTGCACAAACCTATGTACCCATTCTTCATGAGGTACATGCTTCCATGCTTCGTAGCATTGCTCCAAATGTCCCTGAGGACTAGTCTTACCATTAAACCTGCTTTGCACCTCCTGAGGTTGATCCTTGAATCTTAGGCAAAGGGACTTCTGGCACGCTTCCCAACTATGAATGTACTTTTTATGACCATTCCACCATCTGGTTGCTGTGGCTCTGAATGCTGAATCAAAACTCTCCATTTTCTATGAATCTGGTACCTGCTCTGAGAATTGTATAATAAAATCTGTTGGGTCTGTCAAGCCATCAAAGGTAGGCAAGTCTCTTGTCTGTGAACCAAGCCATCTGAGAGACTTGGTAATTCTTGCACATCGGTGTCCATGTAGTGCATAAAGTCTATTCTTCCAATTCTCTAGACCGTCATCTAAATCTGTCATGCAAGAGCTGTCACACTACCAATCCATGATACCTTCGATAGTAGGATCAACATAATCTTCTTCCTTAGCTGTGATGTTGTAGATATGGTCCAAAACATCCTCATGTTCATCTCTGAGTTGTTCTATGTACCTTTCTCCTTGAGAAGGGTCCAGTGGTACTATGACTCTCAAACCTTTCCCTTCGAAAGTCATTTGTCTCTTCTTAAGGTTAATGACTACAACATTGTCTATTGCCCACTCAATTCCTAGCAAAGATGGGTAGGGGTTTCTATCATCAATTATCTCAATGAATTCGAAGTCTGCTAAAGTACTGACCCCATCAATATCTACTGGGACACTAGGGAATATTCCTAGGGGCACAATCTTCTGCTGATTGGCTAATATCAACTGTATAGGAGACCATTCAAGGGTAGGTTTTCCCATTTGTTCCCATGTTTGTTTAGTTAAGACATTTACTTCAGATCCTAGGTCCAGAATGACATCAGCCATGTCATATTATCCTATCTGAGCATGCAATCTCATTTCTCTTCTAGTTCTTCTGACTCTATTAACAGTTTTTTCCTTACCAGAGCTTTGCTGAGGTTCGCAAGAAGCAATAACTTTCTGTAACTCATTTAAAGCATTCTAATTTCTTAAGAGCTTCATGCAACTCTGTAAAAATGAAGACAGTGTACTTACTTTATCTGTCGAAGCTTCTTGAGACTGTGATTGCTGCTGATGCTGTTGCGCAGGTGCTACTGGTGTGTTTAGGTCAGCAAAGTCTTTTTTTGCTTCCAGAAATGTCTCTTTTTCTCTTCCCACATCAAAGGTTGGAATTTTCTCTAGGGCCTTATGAACCCAAGCCTCATCAGGTTGTTTCTCCTTATTCTGTATTTGTGTCATAGCGCCACTCCTTGTAACAACATTAATGGCTGGAACAGATCTTTTCTCTACAGCAATCATCTGAATATTCTGAGTAGGAGCACTATTTCTTTATTGTATCTTGGCTATCAGCTGCGAGCATTGCTCAATCACATGGTCGACTCCTCTGCAATATCGACATGTTGCAGTTGGGTTTCGATAGTCTCTAGCTAGATGTCCTACCTGATTACAGTTATAGCACACCACCTGGCCTCGAGCTCTTCCAGGAATACCACCACGACCACGACCAAAAGTACCCCAACCTGAGGTACTACCACAATATCCATATCCATCATTGCCTTGTCCATCATTTTGTACCCTATAAGCATCATAGGTTTGTTCTCTCATGAGGCCAAAACTCCAACATTCATCCTTGTTGTGTCCAACTAACTTACAGAACTTGCAATAGGGGTTCTTAGGTATTTGCACATATCTCTGTAGCAGATAGCAGTCTTCAGGTCAATGTTGGCTAGTTGTCCTACAGATCTCACAATATAGAACGCTAGGATTGAATGGGTTTGGCGCACCAGAATTTAGGTAATTTCTTACCGTAGGACACTGTTCCTTGTCATGTCCTTCTGTCCGACATCATGTACACCAAACCTCTTCTCGAACAGCTTTTCCTTTCTTCATGTCACGTAGCTCCAAGGCCATTGCTACTAACTGCGCTTGTATTTGAGCTATACCAGAACTATCTTCGACAGGAGTTGTTTCAAACTTCATAGCAATTTCCAAAGCCTCTTGCTGATCAGCAACCTTCTGTTGCATGAGTGGAGTCTTGATATGCAGTAACAAAGCTGCAACGAACCATTCCTTATGTTGCGCTGGTCCAATAGTGAAACTGACTTGATCTAGCAGAACTTTGAACCTCTGATCAAAGTCCCACATTGATTCTCCTCGCCTCTGCTGAATTTCATTTAGTTCAGTGATACACTACGACTCTGATTTAGGCTTCTTAAATTCCTTTATCATTGCCACTTTTATATCAGCCAAGACATGGTTCTGTGTACTGGAAAAATTCATGAACCAGGTCAAAGTGTGGTCTCCAAAAGAAGTAACCAGCTGTGCTCTTCTTGTATCTTGATCCATAATGTTCTTGGCAGTCCACATGGCTTCACATAAGAACCAAAACTGTTCTGGATCCTCTGATCCAGTTCCTTTAAAGACTGGGAGCTTAATGTCATCATTCATATGGGCCATCGCGGATCTAGGGGGGGAGGGAGGGGGACTGGTAGTAGGCGGGGGAGAACTTACTGGGGTAGACTGACCTGCGACAGGAATACTCGGGCTAGGGTTACTTTCAGACTGCGACGGGTTCCCAGGGATCACAGGTCTTCGCTGCGGGGTTACTGGAGGGTTTCCAACAGAAGGGGTTTCATCGGGCATCAAGTCTTCTGAACTTACAGGGGTATACTCGGTATTCTGACCTAGGGTATAAGATCCAAAATTCCTTTTGTATCTTTTACCACTTCGCAGCAAACCACTTTGCTTGTCGAAGTCACTTTCACTTCCAAACATAAGTTAGTACTACTAAATCTAACAGTCTGATTCAATGAGCAATATACCTTTTTCAGCCAATAGCATTTTAATTTTCAAATTAAATGAATTCAAGTACTTACCCCTTGGTCCTTTGAAAAATTGTCGTTCGGATTCACTGAAGGAAGTACTTGTGTCGATGGTGAACTCCGTCACAAATGCTTCAAGGGTTCGCATTGTCTAGAAATCAATAGCTCGGGATATCTCATTGTTCACCCTTTTCAATATATTAATTCTTGCGGGTGTCCAAATAGGAAACTGACCTTCTTGGAAGTTCGTATTTCTCTCTGTCAACCTAGATAACCACTGGTGCAATTCTATGTGGATACTACCAAAGAAAATTTCATAAACATCAGAAAAAACATACCTTTGTAAAAATTTGTCTGAACTGCGACGCGGATCTTTGTTCTCTTGTTCAGCAAATTTCAGATAAGTCTCTTCAATCCAATCAACAATTTCTTTCACTGAGGGTCTCCAAAACATAGCCCTCTAGGTACGACGTAAACCCCTCTTGAGCAGATACTGAGTTCAACTAGCAACGGAACCAATTTGTTTGGCTTAGGGCAGACCCGGTTTCTATACTTTTGTCTACGCACCAACAAAATACCCACAGTGTTGGCCCTTTCGGCAACAACCTGCGAACAAGTTGCAGTCTCACCCGAAACAGCTATGGGGTGCCACAGAATTAGGTTTCTGCAAGTAGAAGAGGGATATTACTGTACCTTTAGCCTTTAACAAATAATGATCATACAATACAGATCTTCAACAATCACTTATATAGCTTCGCAGTTAGATAAACAAATAGTGTCTTGCTTAACCCTTAACTGGGAATTCACGGCGAAGTTAGTATTTAGCAGTGATCTTAATTATCAGTTATTCTACTTATCAATGCATAAAAGAACATAACAGAAACAACACAAAAGAACCACAACACAAGATATAACATGTTCACCCCCATTTTAGGGGCTACATCCACAGAACTATGTTTTATTCAACTCTTTACAAAAACCACAGTTCTGATCTGCGCACTCAACTACAGATCCCTTCAATTCCTCAAGCTGCGCACTAAGCTGCAGATCTCTGCGCACACAACTACAGATCTTCTTAATCACCCAAAAACCCTCTGCGCACACAGCTACAGAGGTCATCCATGCACACAGCTGGGACTTAACCTTTCTTACAAAACTAACCTTAGCTTCACATCAAATCATCTTACATCAAAAGGCTAACCTGACTCTTTTACAAAAGTGCTTATTTATACAAGTGCACTTATTACAAAACCATGGGCTTAGACCATGGGCACCCCAAACCCTAAACCCTGGACTTAAACCATGGGTTAATTACAAAAAGAGGGCTTTGACTCCACCCCGACACCCCTAAGACTATTTTGAGTCACAACTCTGCTTACAAGCTTCCACAAAAACCGCAGAGTTACCAAAATTAAGGACCGTTAAGGTGCACGCCCCAACAACAGTAAAAACCAAAAACATAAAGATGATCTCCAACAACTTGTTCTCTCTCTCTCTCACTTGAGAGAGCTTCTACTCTCTCACTCATGCGCCCCAGTGAGTGAGTGAGTGTGTGTGTTATAAATAGAGAGTCTCACTCTCAATTTATATTCTTTCATTCACTTTATGTCCACTCCAACATGTCAGCCTCACTTAACAATTACTTACTAGGGCCAACATCTCTAGGAGAGTCTAATAATCCTAGTGCCCCACAACTGTGGGGAATTTTTCCTCCGATCAACAAGGAGGGTTAACCTCAACTCAATTTTGGGGACTATTTCCCCAACTTACATTAACTCACCTAGGGCCGAATTCTCAAGGAGAGTCTAATAACCCTAGTGACCCACAAATGTGGGGACTTTAACCCTTCAACAATAAGGAGGGTTACCCTCTATGACTTTACATGACTTTTTTACATTATTGATTCTCCCAATAGGAACATCAGGGTATGACATGACTCAATTACATTACAGATACTTCCCAAAATAAACATCAGGGTACAATACATAAAATATACAAGTGAATACATTCTGAAGTTACAAATACATCAACACTCCCTATTAAGTAGGAAGGTATTCTCTCGACACAATTTATTAGCACAAGTCTTCTTCTCTATATCATCTGGATCATCATCAAGTCATATTCAAGTCATCTTTATCGTCAAGTCATCTTCATCTTCAAGTCATATTCATCTTCAAGTCATCTTCATTACTGGATCTGAATCATCACTGGATCATCATTGGGTCATCAACATTGGATCTGGATCATCACTCGATCTAGATCATCATTGGGTCATGATCACTGGATATAGATCATCACTCGATCTAGATCATCACTGTATCATCATCACTAGTTCTATCTCTCGATTCTTCTCGTCATAGGAAGTTCTACAGAGCCATCCCTTTTTCATGCTGGTTGTATGCCTAGCCTCCATGTAGGTCTTCTTCAGCACTTATATTTGACCCTTAGTTAGAACGTCCTACCCAACAATTACATTTGACCATGGGAGGATCACATCCAGCACTCACATCTGACCATGGGAGGAACACATCCAACAACCATGTTAGAAAGGCCCAGCACTCACATCCGACCATGGGAGGAACACATCCAAGAACCATGTCGAAAAGGCTCAGCACTTATATCTGACCATGGGAGGAACACATCCAAGAACCATGTCGAAAAGGATCAATACTTATATCTAACCATGGGAGGAACATATCTAACAACCATGTCAGAAAGGCTCAGCAGTTATATCTGACCATGGGAGGAACACATCCAAGAACCATGTAAGAAAGGATCAACACTTATATCTAGCCATGTGGGGAACACATCCCACATCCATGCTAGAAAGGCTCAAAACTTATATCTGATCATGTGGGAACACATCCCATAGTCACATCAGAATGGTTCTCCACTTACATCTGATCATGTGGGAACACATACCATAGTCACATCAGAATGGCTCTGCACTTACATTTGATCATGTGGGAAGACATCCCATAGTCACATCAGAATGGCTATGCACTTACATCTGATCATGTGGGAACACATCCCATAGTCACATCAGAATGGCTCTGCACTTACATCTAGCCATGGAAGGAACCAATCCTACCATGTCAGAAAGGATCTCGGACTCATCACCTCCCCTTGGAGGGAACCTTGATCTGGAGAACACCAAGCTTCTCCCTAAAGTATTCAAACTTCACTCTAGCCAATGGCTTGGTCAACACATCAGCTATCTGTTCATCCGTCGCAACATACTACATCGTCACTGCTCCTCTCTACATCATATCCTTGATATAGTGATATTTGATCTCGATATGCTTTGACTTGTCATGGAACACCGGGTTCTTAGACAACTTCACACAAATATGGTTGTCGCAATATATACAAGTAGCATCCAACTGGAGATCAAACAAATCAAATAGTGGCTTCCTAAGCCACATTGCCTCATAGCTAGCCGAACAAGCTGCGACATACTCTGTGTTGGCTATACTCAATGCCACACAAGATTGTTTCCTACTAAACCAAGAGATCACACCCAATCCCATACTGAAGCAGCACCCTGAAGTTCTCTTCTTATCGATGGCACTCCCTACCCAATTTGAATCAGCATAACCTTCTAGGTTAATCTTCTGATCAGCCTTATACTTGAGCCCATAATCAACTGTACCCTTCAGGTACCTCAAAATATGTTTTGCAATAATCAGGTGAACATGTCTCAATGTGTTCATAGCAAAGCAAATATATGGTCTCGTATTCATTAGGTACATCAAGGAACAAATCATCTGATGATACATCATGGAATCAACCGAATCTGATGAAGCATCACTTAATAGCTTCAGGTTTGATGCCATACGTGTGGTCATGGCCTTGCGGTCCATCATCCTGAACCTCTTTAGGATCTCTACTACATACTTCCCTTGTCCCAAGGAGATTCCATCTATCTTCTGCCACACCTCCATGCCTATAAAGTAGTGCATCATATCCAAGTCCTTCATCTCAAACTCGGCAGCAAGTCTCCTTCTTACAACTTTAATGAATTCCTCTTTTCTGTTAGGAACAAGTCGTCGACATATAACAGGAGCATCAGTGGTATTCCACCTTCAACCTTGAAATAAAGGTTGGAATCCACTTTTTTCTCAGTAAAGTCTATATTCATTAGTAAGCTATCCATCCTGTTGTACCATGTCGAACGTCAGGATCTTTTGCAGACACTCCCTCTGAAGCAGAGCATTATTCTTCCTCTGTCTTTCGTACTCTATGTATCCTGTACTAGAGTGACAAGTAGATTGCTTTGCTACTATTATTCTATGTATCCATCTAGGGTCACTGGATACTAGGATCCTCTATCTTGAAATCGTTCTTCTTGCACCCATCTATGATCTTGTCATCCTCTATAGTATTTCATCTTCAACCTTGTAGCAAAGGTTAAGATATTCATCAATCTAGGTGATCTTCAAGCTCCTCATGTATGTGTTGTCCCATGGGTGCCTTATGAGATCGTACAAAGCCTTCCTTCATTTGCACACATGATTCTTCCTGTCATGTGTCTTAACTTCTGGTAGCTGCAAATGTCTCTTCGTAGTCTATGTCTTCTTTCCGTGAGAAGCCTCATGCTACGAATCTTTCCTTGTATCCCATAGACTTCTCTGCATCCTACACATCATTCTTCTTGAACTGGTATTCTCCTTCCCTTTTTTCTTGGTTGTTTGTTCATAGCTGGAAGGCTCTACATCAATGATGTCGCTCAATAGTTTCACATAACTAGAGTGTCTCCGAGGCCTCTTTCTTTCTATGAAAGTATCGTCATATTATTATTCAACTTGGATTGTTTCTTGAATTGTCGTCACTTGTTCTTCAGAACAAGTCTCATCCTTATTTTATTGTAGGCGATTGTACGCGATCTTTCCTACAAGTCAAATGCACCAGTTGTATGATTAGAAACATTTCAGAATGCATATTCATAATGGTAAATTCTTATGCATCGATATATGATCATGCAACTATTTTATCCAATACAACATTCATCCATATCTCACAGAAACTTTTCTAGATGCCTTCCATCGCTACCAAGACATCATTGATATTGTGCACTCATCCAATATGTCAGCAAAGAGGTTTCATTCTAGATACGTAGCAATGGAGATTTGTATAGCACCATGAGCTACTTACCCATCACATGTGTATTAGTAGTATACTGTCATTAATGCAAACATTCTACCATGCATAATACATCAACTGAATATAAATAAGTGAATAACAAAATAATATCATGAAATGACAATTGAATACTTATCTTTATTTGTTTCATGGGAAGACACCTTCTTTCAGCTTCATCATATTCTTCATTCATAACAACATCATTTCTTATCCAAATGATAATATGGACAATAGGTTCTTCAAGAGTTGAGTCCTTCTTATTCCTCATCGCTTGAGGGATCTTCCTTGGATGGTGAGAGCTTGATCTTCAGTTGCTCCCATCTTATTTTCTCTTATTAAGAGTCGAGCTTCTTCTTGTGTGTGCTCTTCCCAGAGTCTGCTGAAAGTAATCAATTCCTTCTAGCACACATTCCTCAAATGAATGAATCCCATGATCATGGGAGGCCATTCAAGGTGGTTATCACAATTTCTACATTCTCCACTTCTTCTTCTACTACTTCAAGTTGTTCTTTGATTTGAGAGACCCTTGTAAAGTATGACTCTATGGTCTTTGCATTCTAGATCTTCACGTTCTTCAATTGTTTTCTCAAAGTCATTTTCTAATTTATGTTCTTTCCTTAGATTGATGAAGGAATCAAACAACTCTTTTGGTGTCTTTAGGGAAGACACTTGTGGTATAAGGTGATCCGTGATTGAATCAGCAATGATCTTCTTGGCCTTGACCAAGTTATTCTTGTGTAAGGCTTTTAGCCTCATCTCCCTCTGGAACTGGAACCTCTCCACTTATGTAGGTGTCTAATTCATTTTCTTCAAGAACGAGTGAGATCCAATACTTCCATGCTTGGAATTTGTCAATTTCACCAAACTTGTTATCAAGATGGTGTGACTAGTCATTTACAAATGAGAACCTCAAATGTAAATAGCAAAATATTAGATCTTACCGATTTGAGGTATCTGTCCTAGTTCCGGAGCTGGCTGATCTAGGGTTTGTTAGAGAAACCATAATTTTTGAGACTTGGAATCTTTCAGATCTGATTGGATAGAAATATAGGCCTCTTCATGGAGAGCTATCCAATGTACTCTTCTAAAAACAGTGGAGGG
The DNA here is from genome assembly GCA_001517045.1 of Pseudotsuga menziesii. NCBI lineage: Eukaryota > Viridiplantae > Streptophyta > Pinopsida > Pinales > Pinaceae > Pseudotsuga > Pseudotsuga menziesii. Next base: position 178,315 of record LPNX010033905.1, on the reverse strand, counting down.
AAGCTCCCGGAACAGGAAGCCCTAGTTTACCAATTTCTTCTGCAGAAATGCCTGATATTGTTTCTACAGTATCTCCAAAAATATTGCTCCTCTATGTCTAAAATTTCATAATAAGGTATCCTAATATATCTTTGTTCCTACACCATAGGTTTCATCAGAATTGGTTTCACCCATTGGGATTTATAAGAGTTTTCCCAAGGTGACATGTTTTAGGACTGTTCAGCATAGTGAAGCTGTACGGGCTGCCACATGTCACTGTTTCATATTCGGGGACTGAAAATTTTACCACAGAAATTAAATTCTATTCCCTTTCTATAACATCTTGATAAATTTCATTTGGACCTTTGTATCCTAAGATATAGCAATTCTCCCTAGGTGTCCTGTTTAGGGAGGAATCCTGGGAGAGGCTGGAACCCTAACTTGGAGGAATCATATCTACTATAATATAGAGAATCTGAGGCTGAAACTTGGACACAGTGTACATCAGGAATTTATCTTCAACATTTGAAAGGTTTGGCACTTGATCCTTCTCCAATCTGGAGATATAGAAAATTTACCAAAACTATTAGTTTCATTATTTTAGGGTTTTTTCAGGCCCGGGGTCAAACTAGGGTTTTACTTTCCCAGAGTTTTACCCAACCAAAAATCTCGACCCAGGTCTCTAAACTTTGCTTTTGATGAGGAGAGAAATCCTATGATGGGCTCACTCAAAAATTCCTCTTCTGTAAAAATCCCTAATTTCTCGCACCAAAAACTGAAAATGCTCGGAATCAAATTCTGCTTCGACAGAAAGATGCACCCTTCAATGGAGAGTTATCATAGCCTTGTTTTACTGATGGATTGTGGAGAGAGACCCAAAAAGGAAGAATCCCTAGCTTTTGCAGATGCACAATGTCTTCTTCTCAGGTTAGCTCTAATACCATGTTAGATTTGTATCATTTAAGCAATATGATCTTAGGATCTTATCTGAGAGAATAACATGCACAACAATAAACACAAGAGACAAGAGACACAAAGAATTTTCCTCAGGGAAACCATAAAGGAGAAAAAACCACAACTTCCTTAGAGATAGAATGAGCACCAATGGTAGCAGTAAAACCCAAAAACATAAAGATGATCTCCAACAACTTGTTCTCTCTCTCTCACTTGAGAGAGCTTCTCCTCTCTCACTCATGCGCCCCAGTGAGTGAGTGAGTGTGTGTGTGTGTTATAAATAGAGAGTCTCACTCTCTATTTATATTCTTTCATTCACTTTATGTACACTCCAACTTGTCGGCTTCACTTAATAATTACTTACTAGGGCCGACATCTCTAGGAGATTCTAATAATAGTAGTTCCCCACAACTGTAGGGACTTTTCCCTTCGATCAACAAGGAGGCTTAACGTTAACTCAATTTTGGGGACTATTTCCCTTACTTACATTAACTCACCTAGGGCCAACTTCTCTAGGAGAGTCTAATAACCCTAGTTCCCCACAACTATGGGGAATTTAACCCTTGAACAAGAAGGAGGGTTACCCTCTATGACTTTACATGACTTGTTTACATTATTGATTCTCTCAATAGGAACATCGGGGTATGACATGACTCAATTACATTACAGATACTTCCCAGAATAAACATCGGGGTACAATACATAAAATATACAAGTGAATACATTCTAAAGTTACAAATACATCAATAGATGCTTCATAATACAATGATCAATGAGAAAATAGGAATCAAGAGTTGGAAACAATAGCAGTCGAGCCATAAATCCCCCATAATGAAACCTAATAAACAAGATCTTCAAACATTGTTCGAATATGCATGCATCATAAAGCCTTCATAACATAGCCTAATAAACAAGGTCTTTAAACATAGCATTGATCCTCATGCATCATAATTAGTGGAAAGACCATTCATCGTAGTATTTTTGGCTTTCTCCAATCACCTTCAACTATGTATTTTTTAATTATCATGTTGAGATATGGTTTCCATGTATTGATGATATGGACCTAGGAAGGAATCACAACATGAGGAAAAAACTATGTTCTGTTCTTTAACATTTGGTGTTGTTATTTATGCCCAAATCCAATCATTAGGAAACCCTATGATCTCTTTCTTCATCGGTAGCACTACTTGAGGAAGACCATTACTGAAATTTTAGCTTGGGTAGGATTTCTATGCTATAATTGTACCTTAGTTATGAAGGTTTTCCTAGGAAATGAGAGTTTTGACAAAAGAATGGTCAAGCTACTATGCAACACTGGTATAGGGCAAGTCTTATATACTGGTTGAGTGCTAATGGGTAGTTCTACAAGAATGCACACCATTTTTTTTTACATTGGGAATCATTAGTACTTTATAAGACCAAAGTAGGTCATGGGGAACTACTTTTGCATTATATCTATGTGAGATTATTGACATTAAATATTTCCCCAATGTCACATCATATCCCAGATTGAGGGTGGTAACCATAGAGGATACTTATCACTAGGAAAATTCTCTCATGTGCAATCAATTCTACCTATACAACTTCTATTTAAAGTATCTTCTTCTTTGAATATTTCAATTTGAATAAAAGATATATGGATAAATAAGTTGGGTTGTATATAAAATAGATTATTGCATAGACAACTAATTTTTTATTTTATAAAGACATAGATATACATATTAGCCGAATAGATTAAATGCACTATGTTTTTGGTAATTCAACATTTAGTTTGTCATTGAGTTTGGGCATGAGTTTATGGAGGGTTTGAGTAGGAGACTTGGTGTATTTTTTCCGCAAATTCATACATTGTTGGCCAAGAAATGTAGATGGGTACATGACAAGGTTGAGATCTCTTTTATCTATGGGGGTCTTAATTGTCTGACACATACTCAACGTTTTCATATGTTTTTCTAAATGTGTGTTATTTCAACCCGCATAGTAGATAATATTGCATATGTGTTTTCATATATTTAGAACTATGCAAAGTGACATTGTAATAGATTTATACCAAGTTGCACGTGTGGTAGAGTGGATATCTTTTTGTTATTAATTGTATCAACAAACTCCTAACAAACTAGAGATGTCCCTGTCATAAGGGATGCACCCGAAACTCTATTGAGGGATGGAAAGTCCACCCTTGAAGAGTTTGAGGGCGTGACATCCTACCCTTGGGTGTATATTATATGCACCCAAGTGTGAAATCGAGGAGAAGGAACATGTACCCTAACCACTTAGGCTTTTACACAAAACTTCAACTATAATTCAAGATATTTTCTTCCAGAATACTTAGATTTATGCTCATTGATGACACAAAGTTAAAGACACTTGAACAACCCTATAACAAACTAGTGATGTTTATGTCATAAGGGATGGATGCCCAAACTATGTCAAGGTATGTAAGGTATGTTCCCTAAAAGGTTGAGGTATATCACCCTGTACTTAGGTGTGGGATTGATGCACTTAGGAGTGCAACCAATGCAATTGTAGGTACTCAAGTAGGTTTAAACACCCTAGCTACTAAAATGTTTCATCCCTACGGTGTTTAAAATGTGTATATGTGTATTTGAGCTCTAAGGGTTGGACTCTAGAAACATAGTTACCCTGAAATCCACTGTACATCAGAAATAGATCAGACAACTACAAGCATTTAATATTTTAAAATTTCCCTCATGGGAAAGCATAATGTAGTGGTTGATGTGTAATTAACAAAATATGAAGCTTTCCAACAATGTGTACAACACAAGCCTACAAAAAATTATGGTTTATTGAGCTAATTGATGCAACTAGCATTTATTAGCTCAATGACCAAAGTCAAAATGGCCCTCAAGTATCATGGAGAAAATATGGAATGTAATCTCAGAATTCATCCTTTGGGATCTCTAGAAAGAAAGAAACCATATTTTTATGAAAAGAAAAATCCCCTCTAAAGTGTATCCCACTTATGCTTTTGATGATGGGTCTCTTACTATAAGTTATAGAGGTAGATTTCACAGACTGAGCATTTTTTAGGTTTTAATTAAGGAAATAACCAATGATATTGGTAGATCAAAATGCTTCCTAACTTCTGTCATGTTTCTGATCATGATATAACAAAGTAACATGGAAATAAAAGGGAGGGAAAATATGTAGTAACAATAGTTTTCCTCTGCAAACATCATCTCTCTCTTTCTCTTTCTTGCTATATGCTCAAACAAATTGTTAATTCCTCAACTAAACTAACAATAGAAACCCCATTATTGTTTGAATCTAACATAACATGAATTTGGCACATTCTGGCAACAACTGTATACGGTAACAACAGAGACAATGACTTGGGATTAAGGTTGAATGTACTATCCTATTCAAAATGAAAATATATATTGCGCTGATATAGCAATGAAAAATTTGTGGTGACTAATAATGTTGCACCTTCATTTTCATGTGATAACCACAAAGATACAAGAAAATGAAAGTCCATGCATGATAGGACATAAAATGATGAATAAAAAAAAATGCAACATGGCCATAACCTTAATCAGTATAATACCAATAACTTGAAATAAATCAAGGCCTTCAAGTCAGCTACATAACTCTATATTCATCTATATCGAGTTGAAAACTTACCTGTAAAATACTTGGAATGCTCCAACGAACTATGTTGTGAACAATTCCTCCATCATCACATCCTTTACATTCGAAATTTTGATAAATTTGTCTAACCTAATCCAATGTTGCAGCCATTTATTGGAACCTTTGTGACCTTCCACACTGCAAAATTTAGAAAAATCATTTTTCTGACCCCCTCACTATGTAGAACACTCTTATTTGATCTCTCTCCCAATATTACCTTCGAACATTCCCTTAAATGCAATGTCTTATAAGCAAAAAGAATACTAGTATGATGTATAAGCAATGTCTTATGTCACTAGTATTCTTTTTGCATTAAACCAAGGAGAGCAATGATGCATGCAATTCAGTTGATGAGATGAACTTAGGTAAGTTGTGTCCACTCGAACTGGATTCTCAGTACTATGATCTACCTATGATATAGATCCTCGGGCCAGATATTTAAAGCCCAAAACCCAGGGAGGAATAGAACATGACTATTAAGATAAAAATTAGTTTTAAATTCAGAGTCATATCACATAATTGTAGTTTTTTTAAAATTAAAAATTATATACGAAGGAGCAAAGTATTTTTAGTACCTTTAGTACCTTTAGTACCTTTAGTACCTTTAGAAAGTATTTTTATTAGTTATTCACAAAATTATAATATGCATAAGCTTATTCAAAGCAATTAACATTTAGCTCTACACATTTAAATGTGGATGGATTTCAATCAATTCTAAGATAACCACATACGAAATATGACATAAGGTTTTTTAAGGAAATTAATTCTGAATTATCCACCCATTTCAAATGCACATGGACTGCAATCAATTTTAAAATCTTCTTCAAAGATATCAATTTCTTAGTTCTCCACACATTTCAAATGTGCATAGGCTTCTACATACAATCATCTATTGCAAGGTACACATCAAATGCATGGGCTACCCACAAGTGAAACCTACATTGCTTTCTAACACACATACATAAAGAAACCAACATAAAGAAGCAACAAGTTCCAAGCTACCTACATATTGAAGACCCATGAAGATATCCAATAATGCAAAATCATTTGAGTCACTTTTTGAAATTGTAATATTATATTAATACTTGAAACCTTAGTAAATTTGTCACGTATAGAGACTCGAAAGATATGGTTAAAGGACATATGTTCATGTGAAATTCCTATTCAACAACTCGAACTTCACCTTGAAAAAACAACATGACCATGATAAACATACCCAATGGAAAATATTCTAAGGTTTTTTAATGAAAACTATCAAAATTATATTGAATCCTCAAGTCTTTAGATCCCATATTC
>LPNX010033905.1:64988-167701 GCA_001517045.1 Pseudotsuga menziesii | reverse complement strand
CCCCCCCCCCCCTCATTTTGATGCTGAAATGTCAGATCTTCCTGACACTTATCCTTCATCAATACCTCATTCCCTTAGTTTTAGAATAAATGGGATGAATAATTCAATCTCCCAAATGCTTGATCAACCTGTGTTGAACATACAATGTCAATCCCGCTCCCAAATGAGATCTTCCATCCAGCTTCTATCAAATTGGGTCTTGTACAAAAGAACATAGGTCAATACAATAACTAGCCAACAATTATCACTCCAGCTGGTTTCCCTCAGAATGGTGGCGTTGGATTCGCCAAGAATCCAGAGAAGAAATGTTGAATATGGAAGATGCGGACCAACAAATTCTTACTTCCCTTGGTAAATAATTCTATGGTCCTGATGAAAATGAATATTATAAATATCTTGCATCTTTATTTATGTCAGCTAGAATCTGTGACCTAAATAAGAGTGAAGAATATTTTTGCAATATGCAAAAATTGTTGATTTCTTCTAGCAATGCTGATAAGCCCGCATATTTGAAACATTACTTGAGAATCTTTCCTGGACATGTTCCTGATGCTGTTGAAGAACATATTAAAGATAAAAAAATCCCTTTTTCAGGTCTTTCCCTTGCCCAATTGCATGGATTTATCATGGAAACTTGGCAAGAACATTGTCTAGAGAAAAGAGTGGCTAAAGATTTCAAGCCACACTCTTCAATGTTTTCCCCGAGTTTTTGTAAAGATATTGCAAAAATGCCAGATTGGGGGTGTGGTGCCCACAACCGAGGACACTTTGGGCATGATTCATGTAGTTGCAAGAATAAAAAGCATCCCAAATATACTAGTGTACCTATATTCCATCCAGATAAAGGCTATAAGCATAAAAAAGGCAAAATACTTCAAAAGAAATCCTACTTTAAGAAAAGATATGAACCTGCAGATAAAGAAATATGTTTCATCTGTAGTAAAAAGGGTCACTGGGATAACAAATGCTCAAATAAAAAGAAAAATCCTAGAATTACTGCCATGTTTTCAGAAGACCTGGATCCAGCTGGGTGGGATCTAGCTTGGTGTGCAGCAGGAGACTACCCTGAAGGTGAAATCGTCTTCTGACCAGAGGAAGGAGATTCCTATGATTCTGACCCTTCCCTAGATAAATTTTCTCTAGACTCATCTAACTCCTCTTCTTCCGATTCTGATGAAGAAGCAAATTTAGGAGGTCACTTTGGTCCTCCGAATTTCAGTTTTTATATGTTCTCTTCCAACCCACCTAAGGTCTCCTCATAATTTAGGATTGCTAAAATTGACAAAGAATTGTCTGAGACCCCAGTCTATCAATATATGAAAAGGAAAGATCTGAAAGATGAAAAAAAGAAATCTTTTAACAAGAAGAAAAGCAAAAGAAAAAGTTTCAGAAGAAAAAGAGAAATCTATCTCTCCAGAAATTAGCAAGAATCCAACATTCTACCGGCTTGCAGATTTATACAAAGGCTATCCTGATCATCACGAAGATAGACAAAAGTTCAGAAAAGATAAAGAAAATATGCTAAGACTACAGATCAAAGATAATCATAATTCCCTAAAGAAGATGGTAAACGAAATAGATGAATTGAAAATAATGCTTGAAATAACAATAAGAGAAAGAGACCAGTCCTCTAATGAAGAAATGTGTAGACCATATGCCGAAGCATTGCAGTCACCAAAAACTGCTGAAAGTCCAAAACATTCTTAGCACACTAGTGATTCAGGAACATAAGACGGCCATAATGATGAACCGTCACTAGGATCTCGAGGACTATTCACTGGTCCTAAATATTTCATTAAAATAAAATTTTGTCCATCTGAATTCAAATCTTATGAGCTTGATTGTATGATAGATTCAAGTTTCCAATTGAATTTGGAAAAAGGAAATGCTATACCATCTTTTTACTGGGAAAAAACAAACAAACATGGTGTATCCATTGAAGGAACTCTTGTAGAGCTCAAAGGACGAGTTCTAGATTTTCCAATAAGAATTAGTGGAATAAAAGAAGTTCTGCATCTCAATAGGCTAGACGACTGAAGAGAAGATTGCATCATAGGATCACCCTTATTGCATAAAGTCAGCCCCATTATAGTTGATGAGCCCAATATTATTTTTTCTTGTACAATAAATGGCAGAAGAGTTTTCACCCCTCTATACTATTCTTCTTCTTTCAAATGTAAGAATAATGTTCCCCAATCTAACCCCACTCTCAGTCTTGCAGAATTGTTCAAAATGGAAAGCTATGTTGCCTACCTAGAAATGCATAAAGAGTTTTATCTCCCCAAAATTTCCTCTAAATTAGAGAAGGATTGCACCTCAGAGTCACCTAATGCATTTTGGACCAAGGAAAAATACTTTGTCTCCTTACCTTTTAACCCCCTAGAAAAACCAAAATCTCAAAAAGCCTATGCCGCCCTTATGTCTCCCTCAAAAAGAGAATTCTGTGCAAATGAAATCAAAGAACTCTTAGACAAAGGCCTTATAGAACCCTCTAAGATCCCTTAGGCATGTCAATCATTTTTTGTCAATAAACACTCCGAGATAAAAAAAAAGAGGAAAACCCAGACTGGTTGTGAATTTTAAACCCTTGAAGAAAATCCTTGAACCAGTCCATTACCCTCTGCCTGATAAATCTAGTCTGCTACAAAGAATAGCAGAATGCACAATTTTTTATCAAGTTTGACCTGAAGTCTAGTTTTTAGTAGATTGGAATTGAAGCAAAACACAAGTACAAAACTGCCTTTGTTGTTCCTCATGGGCAGTATTAGTGCAAGGTCCTTCCATTTGGCATTAATAATGCACCATCAGAATTCCAAAAAAGAAAGGAAGATATCTTGAGAGAAAAGAAATGGGCATTAGTGTACATAGATGATATTATTATCTGTTCCAACAATTTGCAGGAACATTTGAAACATCTTCAAGAATTTTATTCTTTGGTTTTCAAACATGGATTGGCTTTGTCAAAATCTAAAATGGAAATTGGTAAAAGGGACATTGAATTTTTAGGATATAAAATAAGTAAAGGATAGGTGATCCTTCAAGAACATGTCCTGAAGGTTTTTGCTCACTTTCCTGATCAGATCTTGGAAAAAGTTCAATTGCAGAGATTTTTGGGAAGCCTAAATTATATTAGGCCATTCTACAAAGGACATGCAAATGACATTCATCTGCTGCAGCAACGACTAAAGAAAAATCCCCCGAGATGGAATAAAGATATGACAGATGCAGTAAATCAAATCAAAGAAAAAGTAAAACATCTTCCTCCACTCTCACTACCACAAGGTTCAGGTCAAATGGTGATTGAAACAGATGCCTCTAATAAATCTTGGGGAGGTATTCTCATAGAAAAACATGGAGATTAAGAAGAAATATGCGGCTATGCTTCAGGAGCATTCAAAAATGCAGAAATCAATTATCTGTCAAGTCACAAGGAAATCCTCGTAGTAAAAAAGACTGTAAACCATTTCAAGCTTTATCTAAAACCTATTAAGTTCATTATTAGAACATATCTGAAAATAATGCCTGGTATATTCAAGAATGAAAATCTTATGGAAGAAAATAGTTCTAGGATTCTAAAATGGTTTCTTTGGTTGCAAAACTTTGATTTTGAAATTGTATATAAACTAGGATATTTGAATTGTGTTTCTGATATGCTAACCATAGAAGAATTATGGGAGAAACCTAGCCTCAACATGTTTGGCTATGGAGCATCCAGCTCGTCAAACAAAAAATCTAAGCTTTGGATCTTCAATGATCCCTTGTTAGAAGAAGAAAGAGAATATTTTTTGAATTACGCAAGAAAAAAGGAAGCAGATAAGTATCTGGCACTCTCTTTGATCCAACAAGTAAATGCCTCTCCTCTAAAAATAAAAATATTGGAGAGATGGGAAAAACAAGCCTTTAAAGGCTTAGAAAATGCCATGTACCAATTTCAACAACTTAATCACGTTTCGGTTGACACAGCTTACACAGATGGATGAGAATTGTATTATGTGGATATCAGTCCATGATTTTTAACATGGAATAGTTATAACCTCATATTACAATTCTGTAGAGAACAGGGAGAAATAATAATTTGTGGATATCCTTCTACACTGGTACAACAACAATGGTCTGGATGGACATAAGTCTTCCTTGATAAATTATGTCCAATAAAATATTGGGTTCAACGACATGCAAATTTCATCCTACACCTTCAAGTAGACATGATCATAGCACACCACAATCATATGTAGTTTAAATTTAAACTGCGACAACTTGGAGGAGCTTACTCTTCTCTTGAACCCCCTATTTTCAATTGGTAGAAATTCAGAAGAATGGACAAAAATGGTCGCCTCTTAGATCATAAAATTCATACAAGAAGAATTCCTTTAAACCTTAAAGTTGAATCCATTTTTCAAGGAGGATTCTACTGTATTCCTAATGAAGTCATGATCAGATCCGATGTGGAACAATGTTTCTCAAATTGCTTATTTTTGGATAATGAATTTGATTTAGATAACGATTCTGACTCTGATAGATTCACTGGTTTTACATGTGGGGAAACCCATGTATTTGTAATCATGACAATGAATAATGGAAAGTGTTGTGGGCCGCTAACAGTAGCTCTAGTGTCGAAAAATCCCAGTCTGTTGGCAGTAAATATCAGTCATTGTTAGTCCGTAGATTCTTTCAGTTTGTTGTCAGTCCGTAGATTCTTTCACATGGTTTGGTTGACTTACCCAACAAAAGGTGCGATTTGATCCACTACCATGAGATCTGAATCAAGTCTTTTTACTGTTAGGTGTAAGTTTTGGGTCACCGGTTTACTGGCTAAAATTGTATAAATAAGGTGTTCCTCCTCTCATTTGGACACCGCGTGCTTTTGAGTCTAGTAATATTTTTGCATTTTCTAGTGTGTCGAGCACTGTGTATGATCTCCCTCTACACCTTGAGTGATCAGCTGGGATCAAAAGCAGTGATATCAATTGTAATGACTCTTTAAAACTAGTAGCGTATTCTCTCGCTCTGCACTTAGTGTGATCAGCTGGGATCATAAACTCTGTTTAATTCTAGTTTGACATGAGGAAATGCTTGAAAATTCCACAAATAGATGAGATCAAATCAAAGGTTCAATTGTTGATCCAAATATGTCAAGCCTTGAAATTAAGTTGTGGAATCATAATGTAAATTCATTTAGAACTTTATAATTTTTAATTTTATATGATAGTAAACTTATAATAAAATGGTTTGTATTTACAGGAAATTCTACGACCACACACTGGTGGTGAAGGCGGTGTTGGTCCCAGTGACAAAACCACTCCACGTACACCACATACTGCACCCTTTTTTTCCACTGAGAAGTTGGAAACACACTCTGTGACACCCCTGAGGCCAGCAGAGGGTGCAGCCGATGCTGATCCACCCACAACAAATCATGCAAAAGAAGGGGTGGAGGTAGAGTTTGATACTAATGCTGATGTTGAAGCAACATTTCCTGGATCTTCTCATGTCACTAGCATGGGTTCAATAGTGACAACATTTTTGGTGAACGAGGAACACGTTCCAATAAATATAGAGAAGATTCTGAGTAAATATAGATTGTTCAATTTAGTTTTTATAATTTGTTTCTAATATATCGATAATTTTTTTTGATGTTGACTAATGATGGCATGATTGTTTTGCAGTAAATGATTTATTTTATAAAAATCTAAATGATTTGGACTTGGAGATCTTCGGGCCCACCATCCACAGAAGGTGGGACAGACAACCAAAATCTTTAAAAGGATGAGTTGACTAATTGGTTGATTGGTCTGTTTGGCAAAGATACATTCGATACATCGAAGGTCCTAAAGAAGGCTGGACAACATCTGAATATTGTTCGAGACCAATAAAGGGTTCATTTAGAAAATAACCCTAGGTATGAGTGCCCTCCGATGATACCATCAAGGGAGTGGAAATCCCTAGTGAAATATGGGAAAGACAAGGGTTTGAGAAAAAAAGGAAAGATACCACCAAGAATAGGGAGGTATGCAATACATTTCACAATGTAATGGTAAGATTTTTATTATTAATTTTTATATCGAATTGGGAACATCGAATAACGTAATTCAACACTTGAATAGGATGTTAGACACATCAAATTCCACCAAGGAAAGAATGTAAAATAATGGCCAAGAAAAGCTTGGGCCTAGTGTTTATTCGAATTTGACGGCACTATTTGTAAGTATCGAAAACCCGATACTACATCCAAATAATATATAGAATTTTTTTTTTCATTTTATCCCGGTGCAAAATGTAAAATTAATTATGTTATGCAAATATGTAGGCAGATCGATTCAAAGAAGTGCCCACTTAGGAAGAATTGAAGCTTGGCTTCCAACATGGATTTGAAGCTATTGTTGAACACCAAAAAATATTGGCTGGGAATACACGGTCTTTTGGTGATCCATCTGGTGCACAGGTATATAAAAACTATATAGTTTGATGAAAATTTATTAATTCTCATGCAATTTATTCATTATAAAAAATTAACATAAACTATTTATTCTGTTTTGAGCAAGAAAGTAATGACCTCGTTAATGTCAAGGATGTACACCAACCAGTCGAATATCATGCTTCAATTCCTGGTTATGAATTTAGTAATATGCTACTGTTTTGTATAAATAATTGTAGATGATGCAAATTAATTGTAATTCTCCACAATTCAACTGCAGAGCATGTAGATGCAGGTAACATTGAAGAGGTTGAACCTGGACAGGATAATGATGAACATGATGTTCCCACGACAGGTAAAAATATACCTTTGTAATGTTTTTTTAAATGAATTACTTGTAATTATAAAAAAATAATTTAATGAAACATTTTCACATTATTGCAGCAATTCTGAGCCCCTTGCCATAAGTTCAACACAACGAGCAATATACTAGGGAGAGCGATCAACAAATTCTCGAAGATGCGCTTCTTGCTACTTATGTAAAGAGAAGAAAAGTAAAAAAGAAGTGGCTGGAGAAATTTTGAGTAATTCTTTTTTTATAACACAATGCAGTGCATGGTTCTTTCCACTATTTAGTGAATGAATGGTTTTATCGGCTACTGACTAAATGAATGGTTTAATGAATTTTTTTTTTCAAATATTGAATGAATGAATGGTTTAATGAAAGATTTTTTCAGCTATTGAATGAATTAATTTGCAATAAAATTATATTTTCAAGTAGATGCATTGGTTTTGGGGAATTGAGAGTGATGTGAGGGGGGGAGGGGCCATAAGAGCTTCCAGTTTCACGTGGTTGGTCCTGTTTACTACAGAATATTAAATTATTCTCAAAACAGAGAGGATTTCAATGAATGGTAAGGAAGTATACATTAAAAACAATTACTTCTATAATTGTAGTGTTTAAATTACACTATTGTTATTTGACTCATCCATTGGAACTTGTTACAGATAGCGTTGGGAAAAAATTTCATAGTTCAAAGGAAAAAATGGCATTTTGATGTGATCAATGGCCTTATATACATAGTGTTGTGGTTCTCCATGTTTCCTTAGGTGATCTCTTATTACCAATTACTTTACTTCAATAGTATTGTAATTTAAATTGCTAAATTAAAAATTTTCATCAACAACTAAATGTTCATTAATATTGTTCTTTCAAATCATTGAGACAAACTACTAAAACTATAGTTATTTAGCTTCGTTTTGTTATTTTCATAATCAGGAAAATATTTATTTGATGGGTCCTAACATGAAATTATTGCAACCGGAAAATATTTGTAGTATGTTGAATGATGTTTTGAAAGGTAAATAAAAATAAGACAGTTCAAAGCTCCACAAGTCAAGGTAAGTTGTAACAAAAAAAATTATAAATAGTATCAACAACATATTCTTAATTCTCATACATATTTTTCTTCAATTAATTTGATTTGTATTCCATATGTGCTCAATTTCTACCATTCTTTGTTACATATAATTATAACTTGCTTGAATTGATAATAGAATATATCAAATATGCTTAGATTCCAAAAACATGGACAACATGTTTTGTTGCCTAAAAATGTTAGGTTCCTTGTTGTTGATTTTGAATGGTTTTCTTTGTAACAAAATTGTTGTCAAAATAATAGATACGTTTTTCACATATTATTAGATTGAAAATACAAACCTAGGGTTTCCTAAGATCTCTATATATGGCCAAAAGTGATCATATCAAAGAGATGTGAATTTTCCTTGATCTATATAGCTAGAGGCTGTAAAGTCACTTTATGGATTTGTTGATTGTTCTTCATCCACGCAATCACCAACATGGAATCTCCATAGACCTGAAGTCAATGAAGACCTTTCACAAGTGATAGAGATCTTCTCACAACAAAACCTCTCTCTTGGTCACTAGGGATAGAGATCTTGGTCCATTCACTATTTTTTATAATCATGCTTGGTTCACTTTATCAAACACTCATATTCCTAGAAATATACTCATGTTCCACCCATATCCATTCATCTATGTCATTAATTTGGGAATAGAAGATAAAAGTATTAAAACTTGGTCCAAGACACATTCTATAGATCCCTCAAAGGAAATAAAACACAAAGAGAAAATACTTAAACAATAATAAAATGAAGAAGTAATGATCTGGGGGGAATCAAGGAACAAAACAAGTAGCAATTACAACTTGACCAAATCATACAATCCAAAGGAGGAGGTTACCTCCAAGAAACCTACAGCTTAAGGCAAGTAGTAAGAACATTAGTTTTTTCATAGTTGAGCCAACTTTAGATTAATATGGAAACATATCTCAAAATTTTCCCTTCTAAATGGAACAAAGAAAAAAAAATCAGTAACAAATAATGTTTCATATAACCCTCATCAAGCCATTCTTTTTGCATAAAAGGTGGCAAACATTTATATTTTCCAAGTATTGGCTTGAGATTTGGCCATATTGGTTGGTTTCCTAACCAAACATATTGAACCAAGTATTTTGAGGTAAAAAATTGGTGTCACATAATTTACATTAAATGACATAGACCCCATACTAGGTTATAAAGAACCTCATTACTCTATGCAATCCCATCCTAGGGTTTGAATCCTCAAACCCTAATTCTTCCACTCTTACATCATCATAAGCATCAAGACTTCCATGTAGCATCAAGAATACAAGAACTCTATGATATTTTCCTAGCCTTACATACCATAAGAATACATATCCAAAAATATACAAGGTGTTAAATATACTCTCCATGTCTTCTACTAGGGTAGAAACCTTAGTGTTACAACAAGATACATAATAACCATCATCGGCAATGGTGTATTCTTCTCTAAGGTTTACATGTATAACACAAACCTTAGTCATCACAAAAAAAATCCTAACATCACAAATGAGTAAGCTCTACAAGAACATCTAAGATGTTTATCATCCCTAAACTTATCCTAAGGTTTCCACATGAACCCTAAGTCTCCGAGACAAGTACCATTAAGGGTACAAATGATGAATGAACGTGAGATATTTCTCCTCCCTTATATATGCAAGTAGGTGAGGGAGGATAACATAACATAAGGACAAGTTTCCTTACAAGTAACCAACATGGAGAGCCCACATGGAGCACTCTACAATCCAAGGATGTGCATGTCAAACTAGGGTTTTGTCCAACCTTGAAAGTGAGATTCCCTCTAAGTCAAGATTGTGGGATAAATTACCCTCCTCCAATATGGTTTGGTCTCTAATAGGGTGTTACTCCTACTCTCCCTCTTCCATGTTGTCTTGGTTTCCAAGTTCCCTTGTGTAATTCGTTGCTCCAATTGTGTCCCCAATTCCCTCTCATATACCCAATGCTACTTTGATATGTACCAATGTGGTCAGTAACCTCCCATTATCCTCCTCAATATATTTTCTTGGGTCCATCACTAGACTCCATGAAGTATGCTATAATTTTATGGTAATTTAAGCTCATTTCTTGCACACAATATTGTGGTGGCCTTTTTTGGATGATGTTGGTGAAATGTTTTAAAAGGAAAATGTGATGTCATAGTGATATTTTGTGGCCAAAATAGTAAAGAAAAAATCATATAAAATGAAAATTACTTGCATTGGAAAGATGCACATTCTGGAGAAAGAATCATGAATTGACATGGGCATGTTTTCCTAGTACAAGGAGGTAGGTTTAACAAAGGCCATTGTACCCATAGGAGGAACATTTATTAGTGCAAATTCATGCTAACTTGTATAAATTTGGGAATTCTAACTTTTAATGTGATTTTGAAATTTCACTTCTCGCCAAAGGTTTCCTATATTCAATTCTTATGAATATTCAACCTTCATATGATCTTGAATATAAATTATAGTAGAAAATTATGGACGATATTTCACTTTACATCAACCCCAAGCCACTATGAATTGCAAGAGTAAGGATATCAAATGTATGCCAATAAGTTTCAGATATTTTACGCACACTTTTCTAAAGCTAAACCATATTTGAAATCATTTTAATTATTGTATATTTACAATATTAAGTATGCCTTATTATCTTTAAGGTGTTTGTCAAATCACTCAACAATTTCAACGCTCAATATGTCAAATTAGCATGAACATTAAGTTTTGAAAATTACTTAATCAAGAAGACAATGAAAGATGAAACTAAAATATGCAATTACAATGATATTTGACAGATGAAAAATCCATATATGAGTTTGTCATAATTAAGTACATGTACATGCCACAACTTTATCACAAAGATGGTACAATTTTTCAACCTCTCCAAAACCCTTGCTAGGGAAATCATGAAAACCCTAGCCACCACCAAGTATATCCAACTATCAAGCACCAACATTAACAAGTCCTACTTGGCTTCAAAAAAAATATTGTGTTACACAAACTCTCCACATTAGCATGGTTGTCTTCCTCAGGGTTTTCACACCCTAGCCATGTTAAATCGTATACGTATGTGGAAATAAAAATATAGTGTTGGCCTCCAAATATACTTTCCTATCCTAGGGTTTGAATCCTCAAACCCTAATTCTTCGCCTCTTACATCATCATAAGCATAAAGACTTCCATGTAGCATCAAGAATACAAGAACTCTATGATATTTTTCTATCCTTACATACCATAAGAATAAATATCCAAAAACATACAAGGTGTTAAATCTACTCTCCATGTCTTCTACTAGGGTAGAAACCTTAGTGTTACAACAAGAGACATAATAACCATAATTGGAAATGATGTATTCTTTTCTAGGGTTTACATGTATAACAAAAACCTTAGTCATCACAAAAAAAATCCTAACATCACAAATGAGAAAGCTCTCCAATAACATCTAAGATGTTTAGAATCCGTTGTCTTCTCCTAAGGTTTCCACATGAACCCTAAGTCTCCAAGACAAGTACCATGAAGGGTATAAATGATGAATGAATATGAGATATTTCTTCTCCATCATATATGCAAGTAGGCGAGGGAGGAGAACATAAAATAAGGACAAGTTTCCCTACAAGTAACCAACATGGATAACCCACATGGAGCACTCTACAATCCAAGGATGTGCATGTCAAACAAGGGTTTTGACCAACCTTGAAAGTGAGAATCCCTCTAATTCAAGATATTGGGATCAATTACCCTCCTCCAAGATGGTTTGGTCTCCAATAGGGTGTTATTCCTACACTCTGTTTTCCATGGTGTCTTGGTGTCCAAGTTCCCTTGTGTACGTCATTGCTATAATTTTGTTTCCAATGCCCTCTCATATACCCAATTCTAATCTGATATGTACCAATGTGGTCAGTAATCTCCCATTCTCCCCTCAATATTAGTTCTTGGGTCCATCACCAACCTCCATGAAGTATGCTTATTAACCCGATAATTCTCAAGTGTCCAAGATCCAAGCTATATATCACATGGTTTGAAGCTGTAAGGGTTAATCCCCTTCAAGTACCCAATGTTCTTCCTCGTAGGTAGGCACCTCCATTGATTGAGAAACCAACTTCCCCATTGTATGCACCTAATGGGTTAGTCAATATGTTGATCCAAGTAACAACCTCAAAAGTAAGGGTGCTCTGCTAGAACTCTAACATGGAAAGAAAGGAAGACAAATAAATCTACCACATCCATTGCTTAACCCAAGTCAATAATCCCATGATTCAATTTCACTCATCTTATGCACCTCGGTCCATAGTCTTTAAGAATGTTTCATAGACACATATTCTTTTTCGCATTTGAATGAGTGCTGAAATGCTAGTCTTGGAGTTGAATGGTCTAGCCACAAAGCTTGGCTGTTGTTTCAGACTCATACATTTTACATTGATTGTATAAAATTTTGTTTATTATTGTGGCTGCATGAAATTTTGGAACTTTTATTACATTGAAAAACTTCATTTTTCTAACTAAATGAGCACATATTTTAGTCTTGCAGTGATTGCAAAGAAAAGTTCAGCTCTTTATGGTCGAATTTTTCCAGTGTTGCTGGGGTTAGATCCAAACTGTGAATCTGGAAAAGGAGGCCAAGTTGCAAGTGTCCAACATGCGCTTAAGACTACATTTCTTGCATTTTTGAAGTGTACACAACCTGGGGAAATGGAAGTATGAATTTAGACATGTTTCTCTATTATAGTTTGGATCAAATGACAAGACTGTTGTTTGCATATTTTTCTGTGATTTTCATGTATACATTTTTTGAAAATTTAATGTCATGTTTAATGTATAATCTTAGTGTAATAGCACAAATCATTTTCCACAATGACATGGATACACACTGTCTTTATAGAATGCACCGTTCTTAAATTGTACCAGTATCCTTATGAAGTCTTCCCTTTAAGAACCTGAATCACTCCAAAGAAGCAATCTTGGACAAAACAAGTTTTATTCTTTCTTCATTTATTTATTTTGGAATAACCCTGTACAGACTGGCGGTAATACATTTCTAAGATGCAAAACATTTTAACACGTTCACAGCCTTTGATTCCTCACAGTATTCAATCACCCTTACTTTCTTGTGGCTGATGTGAATGCACCCTTATCCAATCCAATGACCTAAGAACTACACCTTTATATTCCTAGAAGCACACATAAAATTCTGCAAGTATAATTTATTTTCCCTATGTGCTTGAGTACCCATACCAAGTGATCCTTGTTCGCATCCATGATTTTGTTGAATATCACAATTCCATCTAGGTAGATGACCATGAACTTATCTAAGAAATTCCTAAACACTCCAGTCATCAATGTATTGAAGGTTTCCAATGCAATGTGCAAATTGAACAATGCGACATGGAACTCAAAGCTCCCATACTTTGTCATGCAAGTTTTATTTGTCGTCGCCCCTTCTAAAATTATAACTTGGTAATAGCCTTGACATAAATCCAATTTGGAAAAACCTTTAACTTATCAAAAAAATATCTTCCTAAGGGAAATAAATAATTGTTCTTGATTGTTTGCTTGTTCAAGACCCTATACTCCAAGCACAATCTAAGTTATGGGGTGTCCTTCTTCATTTAGAAGAGGATCAATGCACCATAAGGGGACCGTGAAGGTTGATGAATCATACCTCTATTAACTCATATAATTACATATTCTTCTTAATATCCTTCAACTTTTCAATAGACACTATTGCTTTGACTTTAGTTTCTGGAACTCAAAAATAAATATTTGTTTTACCTTATCCGGGGTCAAAGTCGCCCCAACTTGTGGACTATGTAGAAATTTCATATGCCACTTGAAGGCCTTACCTCATGCGTTTTTTTGAAAACTATACTATCTTTGTTGTTGTGGTAGTACCCTTAACATTCTATATATCCTAGAAAATAAACCAATGTTTCTTTTCATGATATTCACCTTTATCTAAGAACTTACGTAATCTCAATGTAGATTCACCTTACATTCCCACCATATTACTAATAGTTAAATTTCTTTAACAAAATAAACATGACTAACTTGTCCCTTTTTTACAATTATATTTGCATTCATGTTTGTCATGATCATTCACACTATATGTATGATATAATTTTTTTATCTAAACATTTTGATTCAATATATCTTTCACATTTGTATCTTGCACACCACATATCTGTCCTTTCTTTCCTTTTCTGATTGTCATGACCCTAATTAGCTTAGAAACATCTTCTCTTAACAGAGGACACGATTGTTCACCTAGCCAATTAGGATCACATATACAATAGTTGGGGACACGATTGTTCACCCAGCCAATTAGGACTTCCTAATCAGAGTTTCCTAATAATGATTTATAACAATTATCTTCTTACTTAACTCATGACACAACATAAAGTAATAAGAAATCACATCATTGACACAAATATATTGTAATGTCCCGATTTTGACCCCGTTACATTAGATGTATATGATGTATAAATTGTAAATGATCAGGGTGTGGAGCTAAAGGCCAAGGCCCCACCATTGATCGGTTATGTTATGTTTTGGATTTGAATTGTCACCGATGGTATATCGGGGCATGTGGCATATATTATGACGATCATCATGTAAATATGCATCTATAATTAAAAATGAACCCGACCAGCTACGATCGCGGCAACTAAAATGAGAAAGGGGCATGATTTTCACAAGGATAGGGGTGGGGGAAATTGTCGACCTTGGCCAATGAGAGAAAATCCATGTGTCTTCTTACCTTGTTTTATTCCAACCACTTTCATTAAGAAAGGCTGCTAGTGGTTGAGGCAGTTATGGTCTTGGAAGTGGGGTGGCAGGACTGTCAGTCCTCACCCACACGCACACTCTACCCATGATTTTGCTATTCATCCTCTCACGTAGATCTTCTTCTCTCCACGACTGTGCTAAAGGCTCACGCACTTCCAATTTTCACATCCTTCCTGTTGTTTGTTCATCCATGGACAAAAACGGAACTATTTTTCCTCACGCAGGATCTCCATTGTCTGTTGATTCCTCACAGGGTCGGATTGTTTTCCATGCACAGGATTTTCCTGGTTTTTATCCACGTATTTTTCCTCTATGGATCTACAGATGGTTTGGCTGTATTCTTCCCTCACGGACTGATTCGTGGGTCCTACGTTGTCGTTTTCATTCACGCCCAGGCTGGGGAACTATAATCTCTTTCCCAACATGGTCTATGTATGTTTTCCCGGCAACTTCATTGCCCAAGGACGGGTTGAGTTTTCCCCCACGTTGTGAGCCACATCCACTGATGCATTTCGGGGGCTGTTGATTTCCCCAGGCCATGAGCTATGTTTACTGTTACGTTTGGGGACGGATGTAGATGGTTTGAAGTCATTTTCCCTGGTTTAAGCTGTGATAGCTAAATTGATTGCCTGAGTGCAATGGTTGGTCTTCGGATTGTATTGGGAGCAAGGATGGGGGCTTATTTTTTCTTGATAAACCTAGTGTCTGGAAACCACACAGACAGAGCTAGAGGGCTGGCCTTCTTCTCCATCACCCCTGAATATCACTGGAAGGGAATGCAGGGCCTGAGGGACTGTGTAGCAGAGAAGGGACTAATTCCTTGTGTTGGGTGTGTTTGGGTGTCTTATAGGTCAGGATAGTTCTGGTGTAGGTGTTCTTGGCTCTGTAATGAGCTCACCAGCTTAGCATTGAGCCTTTCCCAACTCCTTGATGGCCTGATAAACCCAACTTTGTTGGCTTGGCTGTGTGTTTTTGTGTATCCTTGGCTACGTGTAAGCCTGCTGTTCCCTTATTCCTTGGAGAATCATGCCCAGCTTGGGGGTGGCAGCGTTGCTGAGAGATTAAGGAGCACACTGGCCTATGGTTGGGTGGAACATTGCAGCAACGTAGCTGGTTGCGGAATGAATTCATCTTAAGATAAGTAGTCTTGTCCATTTTTACTTCTGCAACTATATTTACTGTTAATGAATGTAATGAACATGTTGAATGCTTGTAGAAATGTATGTGGTTTCCGCTGTGTATGACAAATGAATGGAATCTGTGCATGTTTCACTGTAATGTATTTCCCTACAGCACTCTGTTTATGCAATTTTTATCATGTACGTGTTCATGGGGCTCTTAGCCCGATGTGATTAAAGTTTGGGTCGCGTCCTCTACGCTGGTCGAAGGCATGGGGACGTGACATATATAAGTTGCCAAAGAACAAAATTGATCATAGAATGTTGCATCTTGGTGACCAATTTAGAGATAAGATGTAAGACTTGCCCATATAGAATGGGAGGGATCCAAGGAAGAGATTTTCCTTCAACTAAGACCATATTTTGTGGACTTTATCCTAGCCCAGAGTACTCTACCTTGGCTGACAATCCATGGTGATGCCATAATAGACTATAGGCATTGTGGATAGGTGTTTAGAATATCTAAATCAATGCTTAGATAATTGGATAACTGCTTAATAAAAAGCAACGAAATCAGTAATCATATAAGGTGAAAAATATGTTTTTTTTTAATATATATATTGGTGTTAAACAACAACAAAGTAAAAAACTGCAGAGGATGGAAAAAGTCTTGATAAAAATGAATCTTATGAAATTTTTAATGGAAATAATAAATTAAGACTAATGTATATAGCCGCTAGGAAACATACTAGTGAATCCTTTCCTTCTTGTTATAAAAGATACTTCTCCAATGCACGCACTCCACGAAGTATTTTGGACATTTAGACTAAAGCAATGGAACTATTAGTAATTTAGACTAAATACTCTTAGACTCGCATATGCTACAAATTTTTGATTATGGGATCATGTTAGGATTATTAATCCTCCCTTGGTCAAATGTATATTAGATTAATTATTGCCTAACTTAGGAACCTTAATTAAATATTTGGGTCCACTAGTACAATTAGGTCCACTTGGCCTAATGGGGCCACATGTACCAGCCATTGGAGTGTGGGGAACACTGATAGAGGTTAAATATCACTTATTGCATGTGCATGCATTAGTTTGGGCACGTATTAGACCAATCCCTACATTTTAGGAGCCACTGGAGTCCCGACACCAACCTACTTCAGTTAGTTGGAGTTAGTACTAGTTAGTATCAATTATCCCTCAGTTACTTTTAGTTAGTTCTCAAACAGTTAACTAGCACATGTCTTGCATGGATAATGCATGGATGTATGTGGAGTAGGCACCTTTTCCCACCTAACACACTCAGTTGCATTGAGTTAACTAGCTACCACTGTTTTTTTGAGTTGGTTGGACATCTGGGAGTTGATTTTGGACTCCGATATTGATTGGGAGACCATGAATTAGAGATTCAGTTAGATATAGTCATATCCACTTGGGAGATTCAAATTCATACCCCATGCATTCAAATTATTCCTATGTAAACTATTGTAACACAAGATATTATTATTGTGAATGATACTGTAAATTCCTAAGCAATACTTGTTCGTTTCCTATGTGGTTTGTTTTGTTCAGTTTGTATCTTCATTCTCCATTTAATACAAACATTATTAGAACTATATTTTTGAATATCTAAATGGAATTAAAATTCTAATATGGTATCATAGCCTTCTCAGGCAAGTTTTATGCTTGTTTCTCCCCATCGAACATCAGAACCAGCTCGATTTCCACAGAAGTCCCCTATGAAAATTTGCTAGCTCTGGATTTATTCAGAGCAATGGAGAGGGACTGACGGAACCTAAAAACATGTTCATACTGAGACGAAAAGCATGATTCTAACAGTTCATATGTTTTAGTGTGTTATTACAGTGAAGTTGACAGGTGCTACATAGCTTGTGTGAAGTATTTGCAGTCTTCCATCCGGATCAATTATGAGTTCTCAAACTCCTAAACCACGGCTCCTCACAACTTCCAATTATCTTGATTGGAGGATTGATATGCAACTGTCCTTGCGCAATCATGGCTACCACATGATAATACATGGATGGGAGGCTGAGCCTCATCAACCGGTAGAGTGAAACAATTTTCTGAACTGTTGTGATGAAGCATTCGGGAACTTATGTACTTATATTTCCAGAGATCTCCTATTCCACCTAGAAGGATTGAGGAATCCCAGAGAAGCCTGGGAGAATATTTATAGCTTGTTTAACAAACATGATGAGCTTTAGGGACACATTTTGGAGAATGTGTTGGTATCTTTACATCCCAGCAGTTTCGAGAATATTGACAATTCTTTACTAAATTCAAGTCTCTAGTACTCCAGTGCAGACAATGCGGAATAGAGTGGAAGGATGAGCAAAATTTCATTTCCATACTCAGTAAACTAGGCCCCGAGTATTCTATTTTTGTTTCCATATTTCATTCCAAGCAGGAAAGCTTTCCTCATTGGAAGGCTCCTTCATTAGATTCCTTTTCCGAGTCCTTAATCAAAGAGCAATACAAATTGATGAGAATGAGAGTCATCAAGACATCCAAAGATCAATCTCTTCTAGTTTCTGACTCTTCAAAGTGCAAGCAAAGGGGAAATCAAAGAAGAAGGAGCCAAAGGCAGCTGATTTGAAGCCTAAACAAAATCAACAAGCTTCCGAAGGGGCCTCTGGCTATATGAAGAAGAAGTTTGAAAAGAAGTTATGTCCTTATTGTGAAAAAGGGTAGCATCTTGAATATCATTGTATGAGGAAATAAATTGATGAAACATTGTGATGTGAATATCATTGTGATGAAGCATTTGGGTACTTATGTACTTATATTTCCAGAGATCTCCTATTCCACCTCGAAGGCTTGAGGACTCCCAGAGAACCCTGGGATAAGCTTGATAGATTGTTTAACAAACACAATGAGCTTCAGGGACACATTCTAGAGAATGTGTTGGTATCTTTACATCCCAGTAGTTTCGAGAATATTGAGAAAATATTTACTAAATTCAAGTCTCTAGTAATCTAGTGCAGACAGTGTGGAATAGAGTGGAAGGATGAGCATAATGTCCTTTCCATACTCAGCAAACTAGGCCCTGAGTATTCTATGTTTGTTTCCATATTTCATTCCAAGTGGGAAAGCTTTCCTCATTGGAAGGTTCCTTCATTAGAGTCTTTTTCTAAGTCCTTAATCAAAGAGCAAGACAAATTAATGAGAATGAGAGTCATCAATACATCCAAAGATCAATCTCTTCTAGTTTTTGACTCTTCAAAGTGCAAGCAAAGGGGAAATCAAAGAAGAAGGAGCCAAAGGCAGCTGATTCGAAGCCTAAACAAAATCAACAAGATTCTGAAGGGGCCTCTAGATATAAGAAGAAGAAGTTTGAAAACAAGTTATTCCCTTATTGTGAAAAGGGGTACCATCTTGAATATCATTGTATGAGGAAATAAATTGATGAAATTTCAGCTCTTCTCAAGCAGCATAACATTGCTTCCCCAAGAGCAAAGAAGCCTGATGAAGAACCAAAGACAAAACATACTGAGAGGTGTCATGCCTTGAAAGTGACAATATCTCCATCCTCAACATACATAATATATTTTGGAGCTTCCAATAACATGATTTATTCCAAAGAATCCTTCTCTACTCTTTCTCTACTCTTATAAATTCCTGAGCAATACTTGTCTATTTCCTGTGTGGTTTGTTTTGTTCAGTTTGTATCTTCATTCTCCATTTACTACAAACATTATTAGAACTATATTATTGAATATATAAATGGAATTCAAATTCTAATATATTCATTACCACTTCCTTGCTTAACTCTTTAATGGTTCCCTCTACTATCACTACTCTGGCCAGTATTACCTCCTAACACTAGCTAACTACTATGCAAAATAAAACTAGAATCAACATAATATTTTAAATGTACGTTAATTTTCAAAGGGAATTAGGGTGTGGATATTCTTGAGATATCCCCTGCATTAATGTTGGTTAATACCACATTTTTCTATAGGATTTACCCACCTTCAAACTACGGATATACATCTGTGAGCACATCCTCTAGTTGCACATCTCCTTCATTTTCACTATTGTCCATTTTTTCAATATTGGGTTAGAATAAAACTTCTCCTAAATGCATATCTATCCTATTGATATAGGCTTCACAATCCATTTGCAATCCTTTCTAGTTTTTTCATTCAAATATTTTCATTATCCCTTCACCACTATGTCCTCTTATTGGACTCCCTTCTAGCATCAAACCACTCTCCTTCAAATTTTTTGGATATTTGGTATCTTCAACTCTCACAACCTTTATACATTTCTTCCTTAGTAACTAATCTCTTCTATAAATATTCACTTATCTTCTTAACTACATTGTGCATCTGGTTAAGCCATTATCAATCCATGATTTTTTCCCTCCTCAAAACACATTCAAATTTCTCAATGTTATTTTATCCTCCCATGGTACATATTCTACTAATCCATCAACATCACCAACACCATTCTAACCACCACCATAGTGCTTGATGATTATCCTGCCATGGTAATGGGTTCAAAGGTTATCATACCTTCCCTAACCAACATTATAAATATCCAAGTAAAGATTTATTTCATTTTTCTCCTATTGAAACCTCATTAAACTCTTATTTTTCATTTGAAAATGATGGGTATGCTCCCACAACAAACCCTTCGTTTGTGGTCTTCACCTATGAATCAACTACACACGTAATCAGATGATCTACTTAATGTAGAACAAATAAGTTATGGATGCTACATTCCATTGTATTATTCTTCATTTGTGTGCTCTTTGGTGTCTCCTCAGTCATTACAACCATTGATAGAGACTCATTGTAAACTCTATTAAGAAGATACAATTTTAATCCTTAAAAGCATCCTCATACTAAACCATTTTCTTACAATGCCTAGAATTTCATCTCCAAAACTCTACTTGTTGCACAATGGAACCCTTATATATATGCTAAAATCACTCTTTTTACTATGATCTTGAGAATATTTGTTTCATTATACATGCTTTCCTCTTTGATGACTTGTTAATTTTCACTGTTTGCAGGCAGATCTTAAGCAATTGGGTACACAACAGATCTTAGCATTATTTAGTAAGATTATGAAAAATTTGTATGGGCAATTGCATAGAGCTGCAGCTAAGGAGGTGGAATCAGCCTTGCCACGTTTGCAAGATGTAAAAATTGATCCTTAACAGGTTCTTTTGGAAATTCCTTTCACAGAAATATAATATAATAATTACCAGATTTTGCTACGACATTCGTGATGTTCATAGGTGGAAATGCATCCTCATTTTATATCAGTAGATCAGGATCTGAATAATGTTGGCAGAGAAGTGAAGGTGAGAATTGAAATCAACCAATTTGGTTATTCACAATGTTGTTTATGAAACATGCTTGATTGAAACCTTCGGCTAATGAATATGAATACCCTGCTATGCTTTCTTTCTGCATGCTTCAATTTTGAAACTGGTTGAAATTGATATTGTTCTTTGCATTTTTTGGAGGTGCAAAACTTCATAGCTATGACAACAAATTTAATGTTTATGGTTGATAATGCAGGAAAAAATGAATGAAAGCCTTGAAGATATGTTGAATCCTGAGCAGCTTCAACAATATGCTATACTGGGTAGAGAGGCTGATTTTGAGGAGGCACTACAAAAAGTCTATAAGACCCCTTAGTGTTCCTTATTTTACGGGATCTAATGTGAATTAGATTAGATTACATGATACTCATTTAAAGGAAAATCGAAACAATGTCAAGCAATGTAGTTTCCATGAAGTGAATGGCCACGGAAAAGATGGTAGATATGATGCAAATTGGAGCTCCTTTGGTTACGTTTAATAGGTACAACATATCCACCCATTTGGGGTTATCATATTCCAACTAGAGATTATCATATTCCATATTCAATTCTTCAGTAGTCCACCATCTTTATTTCTATCAACTTGAATGTAATACAAGTCACCAAAGATAATTGGCCTGTTGTAATCATTATCCACATACAACAACACAAAAATAATCGAGTCAAGTGAACTTATGATGTAGTTGGAGATATATTTTATTGTGTATAAAACTTTCAAAACAACTTGATCATGAGACACTTGGTTAAGCTCAATATACAATGGAACCCTCTATGATTTATCGAAGTTCAAGGTTCTATGGAGGTGGTGTATTATTGTTAACATATTTCCAATGCCATTTGATTCATTTTTCTTCAATTTCTATAATTTTATGCCCATTTTTTAAAGGGTTATTTATTTATTTATTTATTGTTGCTTGTCGGTTTTCTGAAATTTAAGGAAATTTAAGGAGTGGAAGCTATCGTCGGATATCATTCCAATCCGACGACGCTAAGACAATTCCAACATCTAGCGTCCATTAGATTTCTGACTCCCATCATTGACATCTGACAACCTTTCCATACTACCAATGAAGATTTCATAGTTGATGTCACAAATTTGATGACCCACCATCTTAAATTAGACACTAAATCGATGTAAGACTTCCTCAATTGAAGCTGATATGCTGTCGATATTCTGATGAGGTACAGAATGGGGTCAAAAAACTGATGACTAGATCCGTCAAAGATTCCACAACATATTGATGTAAGAATTCTCCAAATTAGGATGATAATCTGTCAAAATTTTGACAGGGTTCAAAATGAGGTCGAATAACCGACGAATTCCCACTGACGAGAAAAAATATGTTTTTGTCGAATAACAGACACGTGTCGATCGAATTTCATACATTAAAGCTGTCGAATTTCAAGTTAAAATTTTGTTGTGGAGGAAAAGAAGAAGTCGTGATAGAGACAATGACACAAAATCAAGAAGGGAAAGAGAGCTGCGATAGATGAGGTGAGAGGAAGGAAAGAGAAGAGGAAGAGGAGCTAGAAGAGGAAGCCACGATAGAAGGAAGGAGTGTGACAAGGGAAGTGTTAGCACTATTTTTGGATAAGTAGTTGGAAGGGGTCAGACCAGAGGAGACACTAGGTAAGGTCTAAAAATTTATATCATATGACTTAGAAGGTATGTAGAAGGGGCTTTAAAATGCTTTGGAGAACTTATTCCTAAGTCTAAAATGCAAAAATGTGAAGAAAATATTAAGCGCAACCTTGAGAATAAGTTGTGTATGTGAAAATCCTCCTTAATGTTATATCACATCAAGATTCAATGGTGTAGATCTGTAGAAAAGGAGATCGATGGGTGTGGGTGAATCCATAGGGACAAGTTGCAAGGAGAAAATAAATCTAATTACCAGCGGAATGTGTTAACATGCAGTTCAGATCAACCGTTACATGAGCACAGGGAAGCAGATATATAGCTAGTAAGATTTCTGCTGATTAAAAATGAATGGAAGATTAAAATTTTGAAATCGACAGAATCGGGTAGATCCCTCACATTTCAATGGTGGATATCGGGGGAGAGAAAATATCTAAAGTCGATATAAATTTCTATGTAAGAACATGAGTGGAGAAAGTAGTGTTGAGGATCAATGGAGTTTGGTAGGGCCATCACTGATCGATGGCGGAGATTTAAAAGAGATTTAGATCGACGGTTCAAATAAATTCTGCCTTGTGAACAAGTGAGGAACAAATCAAGTTTGAACTCAGCGGAATGTGGTGGGGACTGCATCTTTTAACGGTCAAGATGAAGGCTTGATCGATATCAAGGGACCACATCCTTTGCGCTGGAAGAAAGTGCATGGGAAAAGAAAACTTGTGAACTTGTGGAATGGGTTAAGGGGCCCATAAAATCAAGTGCGAAGATTTGATGAGGAATAGATCTACGGTCAGAAATTGTTCCATTGATAAAACATGCACAAGAGAAATCAATAGTAAGATCAACAGAATCAGTAAAATAGGAGTAAAAATGAATGGCTAAGATCAACAAGGAATTAGATCTACGATGGATAATATTTTCGCAAGAAAGATATGTACACTTCCTAGAAAGATAAATCTGAGTGAAAAGTTAAAAAGGGGAATTGATCAATGATGCATATTTGTGAATAAAAATATCAATGGTTGAAAATTTACCCGCACAAATAAGTTAGGGTCCCTTTATGATTTGAATAGGTGAGTTTAAAGGAGAAAATGGTCAATGGTGAGGATGAATCAAAGGATGGATTTGTGGTTATGGTTAAGTCCACAACTGAAAATCACAAGAAGGATAAAGATGGAAGCATAACTGAAACAAGGGTATATGGTTTAAACAGAGATCAAGATCAACGACTTAGGGTAAAAGGCACAAGATGAGCGGATGGGAATGTTTCCACTAAATAGTATGCATGGTTAATAAGAAGGAAATGATAATATAAAAGTAAGGGCACATGGATCTAGGTTATTTGTTTGTTTATGCATTAGAAAGCAAAAGTACATGACTGTGTGAAAATGACCAGCTCAGACAAATATTTGGACCACTCATCAAGAAACCAGGTAGGCTATTTATTCCAACCAATAAAGTATTTAAAATGGTTGAGGTATAAAAAGTAGAGGTTTAGAATTTGGAATACTAGAGGATTGAGGAGTTTTTTGAAGATAAGGATTCAAAGGTTTTTTTATACTATATTGTTGACTTAATGGTCCCATAGACTCAATGAAAACCAAATTAAAAGTTCTCAAAGACTAGGGAATGGAAGTCCATGGTATGTTCAGGTCCTATTTCCATTTTTTATCCACCAAGAAAACCCTAAATTTTCCTGAGTTTGTCAACTGGTGTGCCTGTAATTACTCCTATTCTGAGAGGGTAATTATGGACGTAACTAAGTCCAAGATTCTGTGTTCCATCAATCTACTTGTTGTCCAAAATACCTTTTCTGTTCCTATTGAATTCTTCCAGATGTCTAAATATTTTAATGAAAAAAGTATATTCCATTTTTTCAGAGAGTCCACTACTGAACAAAAACAAGTTTTCTTTAATTTTTTTTTTAATCTTGATGTCTTATTACAAAACCAACCTTTTCCTATAGCTTCCATCCTATTCAATGATGAAACTTAGTGTGTTATAACCCTTATAAGTCATTTTTTAGGGTTAGATACTGATAATTATGTCATTGAACCATTAATGAGTCTTTTATTCACAATCAGTACTGGTCAGGTTGAATCAGAAGGGTCGATTAAGTTAATTCAATCCTGCTGCCTTAAATTGGATGAGTTTCTAGCTGAGAATATCCATTCACAGCTAGTTGACTTCCACAACACTAGATGTTTCAGGTTTCAATCATATTTGGTCAAAATTTTCTTATCTTTTAATGAGGAAAAATTACAATTTTTTGATATGGTTCTCACAAATGAGATGAACAGAGATTTCAATAGATACATGAACTATCTCATGTCTGAGGTATATAATGCTTTTTTCTAGAATAAATTGCCTAGAGTCTTGCCACTTATGAAAGAAATGCTGCATTTTTCTCCTGAGAAAGAATAGGAGACTGGTTCTTACTTGAGCATGGTACAGTGATTAGAGTGTATGGGTTTGTTTATCAACCTTAAATTTTACCTGCTCTCTTGACTCCTAGGGTATTTTCCCTAGAGTTGATTAGGAAGAAGCTTATTGTGGAAAATGAACACTTTCTCAACATCAAAAAGTCTCATGAAATCAAATTCCCATGGATTGTTGGCCCATTCATCATAAAGAACAGGTCTTATTTACCAACAGTAGAGAATTTATTGAAAGAAATGGGGTTTCAGATAGATCTTGCTATTAACTATGATCCCCATCACATCATATCTATCAGAAGATAAGTCAACAAGAACAAGCCTTTTGAGCATCATAAGATTGCAGGTATGATTGAGAGTGAAAATTGGCTAGACTACCCTCCTGAGACACAGAGGGATGAAGAGATGCAACAATATTATACTTCATTAGTGAAGGAAGTCAGTTCTACAAAGCTTGACCCTTTAAGCATCGTTCCAGCAGTTGAATGGATCACACCAATAGGAAGTTGTTCTAAAAGAAAAAACAAAATATATTATTTGGATGCCATGGACACAGAGGAAGAAGATACAACCAAGACATACAAGAAGCAAAAATTTGAAGAAACAGGGAAGCTAGTGTAAGAAATAGATGTCAAGCGTAAGAAGAAGCATATGAAGGTTAAGGGACCTGCATATGAAGTTAAGGAGTATGTTTTTTTCTGAAATACCTATAGACTCCACTTCCCACTTCAAAACTAGAGCTGAATTATTTGATAAGTATAGATATGATAGGGAAGTGGCCACAGATGAAGCTATGAAGTTATATTCAAATGTCAGGATTATATCCATTAAGTATGTATCCCTAGTGACTGTCAGGGATCATACCCAAAATACACTGAATCTAGAAGTAGAAACTAAGAACAAAGTTGCTGAAATGAAGATGAGTTTGGAAAATATTCCAATTCGTAACATGATCCACCTACACAAACAGAATGGAGATATCATATTTACTGATTTATTGAAGGTAACATTGAAGGTGTCCAGGATGCAATCTACCAAAATAAAAATTGAGAACCAGCTCAGGCAGGAAAAAGTAAAAAACAAAGCTCACCAACAATAGATTAAAAAGTCGTAAGCAGACTTGTTGGTTATTGATAGTCAAGAAAACAAAGGGGATGCAACCCAAAAGTTACTGAATGAAAAGTAAAAAACTATTCAACTGTTAAATACAAAGCTAAATATTCCCTCTACTCAGCTCATACAAGCTTTAGATCCAACAAATTTGGAAAAGGAGAAAGAAACATTGATTGGTGAATTAAATGAATACAATGAAAAGCTACTGAAATTTGCAAAGGAAAAGAAACAATGGGAAAGAGACATGTCTCTTTTGGTTGAAATTGAGAAGACACTCAAGGAAAAATATGATGAATTGGAGAAGA
This sequence comes from Pseudotsuga menziesii, assembly GCA_001517045.1. Classification (NCBI taxonomy): domain Eukaryota; kingdom Viridiplantae; phylum Streptophyta; class Pinopsida; order Pinales; family Pinaceae; genus Pseudotsuga; species Pseudotsuga menziesii. The sequence goes on along the minus strand of LPNX010033905.1, from coordinate 141,101 downwards.
AGTTGCAAGAAAAAGAAAAGGAACCAGAATTTAGAATAATTTCACCTTCTGCAGAATCAAGCGAATAATCTCTTGTTCAGGCCATGCTACAAATCAGTTTAAAGGAGTTCAATATTGTTGAATTAAGGGATCAGAACAAGAATTTATAATATCTAGCTTTAAAAAGGGAATAGGAAAGGAAATCTTGGGAAGCTAAATGTAAATAGTTGCAAGACAATTTCCTATACAAGGGGCCAAGCACATAATTTGGGATGTGCTTATATCTGAGGCAACTAAATTGAGGCACTACCTGGAGTACATTTTGGACAAAGAGATTGTGATACAATCAACTAAGAAAAGTGTAATAGCTGTGAAAGAGAGATTGAACAAGAAGCCCATAGATTATGCTAAAAATTCTATTTATTTTCTAAATGGTTTGATAGAAGACGAGTTGAAAGAATCTAATATCAAAGATAGAATTTCTATTATTACTTGGGAAAGGAAAGTTATGAATAAACACCAGCACTTGGACATAGTTAAAGCAAAGATTGGTATTATGACACATCATGTGAAGCTGTTTATGGATATGTTTGGTCCATTTTTTTAAAAATGACTACCTTTCTTCTGGGAAGAGAATGGTAGTATGTTGTCTCAAAAGAGTATCAGGACCGTTTGATTGAATGAAGGTCACATCACACAAAATTTGCAGATATGCAGCAATCATTATCAGGAAAGGCAATAGTTGACAAGCTAGCAGATGAATTTGAGATAATATTTTCCTTTAAATCCATGTGTGCACATTTACTAGAATTTTCATACAGAGACCATGTGGAGCTGCGAGTGCTGGAGAAACAAATGTCCACCCTGGACTTACCTTCTCTTGATTAGTGGAATTTGGTCGAGAAGTATGCAATATCTAAATACAAGATACATGCATGAAGATTAATGAATATCAATGAGGAATTATTTCTGAAGATTAGTTAAATAGCGGTTTAGTTTACTTTTCAAAAAATAGTTATTAGTTAATAAATGTACATGACAGATGTAAAGGAGGTTATTAATTATGTTTATAAGTTTGTTATTTCATATCATGGAGCAATTTGTATAAGAACCAATTATTGAAATGAAGAAAGGGTTGGAACCCATTAGAATTTAGCATTTTATTTTGAGATATATCTTTTTAATAAAATCATAGAGCCGAAGCTGGCATTTTTCAAATATTCATGTGTTATCTATGTTGCAGTCTGTATTTTACCTTTCTTATGTGAATGTGTCTCCTATTATTTACTTCTACAATGTTTTATTTTCATGTCAGAAATAAGTCTTTAATAGCACATAATTCATACTTATATGCTCTGTCTATTGATTTCAGACATTCACAAAAACCTATTGAACTAAAGTTAATGTTGGATTCATCCTTATTATATTACCACGATAATGGACTGTTCTTTATTTATTCTATAATCACTAGACCAAATCATTTTGACTGTAACAAGATTGCTACCTTTCCTTTGTTATAAATTTCCATGCAATAATTATTATTATTATTGGTATAATTATTATGACTCCATTTCCCAATGTGCACTTTCCTTGTTTCAACCAACAACAACCTTAAATTCAATTCTTGTTTATATATCTAGCATTGTGAAAACAATTATTGAGAGATCCCTCTCTGGAGAGAAAGAATCCATCTTTCTTTCCTAAAGATTGGTTTTGTGGTTACCTTGAGATTGCCTTTTTACAACGGGAGGTACATTTTGAGTGCTAACAGGAAGGTACAATAGAATATCAGTAGCAGAAGGCATGCAAGAAGCATAACAGCTAGAAAGCGACAATAAGGTGTAATGCTCGGAAAGTGACATGCCTTCAAGATAGTGGGTACAAGTTCGGCAAGAGTTGTCAAAAACCACACGCATGAAGGAATCTCTGTAAGTCAAAATGTTAGTGCCTCCCATTAAGGTGTTACTAGAATAGGAAAGACAACATGTTGGAAAAAGGAGGAATTCGACTAAGAAAGTGATAGGTAATGAGTCTGTATTGAGTCTATAGTGAGTTTGTAATAAGTCGGTATTGATTCTATAAGAAAGCTATAAAAGGAGGAACCCAAGTTGTATGCGAGTGGGATTCCTAAATTCTCTACAGTTAGATTCACTACTATGAGCTCCAATTCTTGTTACTTGTATTCAAGGAAAACGTTCTACAGCTGAGTGCATAGAAGAGTAGGAGGGGTAAAGTTGATCTAGGATGTGTGTGGATCATTAGTAATGGTAAGTAGGAAAAGAGCATAGAGAGGAAAAGGGAGCATGATAAGGGAGAAGAGTTTGTAGAGATAGAGAAGAAGATCTAGAACAAATTATGGATCTTAGTGCGCAAACAAAAGGTGCATATATTTTCGCAAGCCAGATAAAGAGCACCTTTGTGGTTTTTTCCCGGATGGGTTTCCACGTTATATCTTATGTATATGTGTGAATGATGCATGTGATTGATTTATCTATGTAATTGCTATATTGAATGGATCATTATAGATTTGGTTATGAATCAACGAGTGCATATCAGTCGCATGGTACTAGTTGAATACAATCATAGTTGTAGTGAGAATTTCTCCTCACTACAGGGGTAAGAATGGCTCCCTTGTACCTATTGGGCACAAGGGTAGGTTCCTACCCTTAGAAAACAGTAAAAAATGAAAGTAAAAATGACTGAAACAGAGATGCGAATTGAAACTAAGATAAGCTACACTAGAACAAATGAATGGAAGCTATTATAGACTATATCTAAGAGCAAATCAGAAAAAAAATATGGAGATGCAACCCTTCTGAACCCCTCTGCACACAATGGGTTAGGGTTCTCCCTCCAAAACCTACAAAATAAACCTATACTACTATGAAACAACCTACAAACAAAGTCAATGGAAAACCTGCAAATGAAAATATTGGTTAGGAAACAAAGTAAGCAAATAAACATGCATAAAAAGAAGTTATACCTCACTTGGGTGGAAATGGGCCACCATGCCCTAGCTCATGGGAGCACCTCTCTCTTGGTTGGGGGGCAATGGCTTGGAGAAATGGATATGGAGGAGAGGGAGAGTGGGTGATTTGAGAGCAAGAGGTCTCAAAGCATCCACGGGCAGCATAACAATATGCAAATGAGGAGTGCTTTGAGAGTGACCCCCCACCCTCCTTATATAGTTTTTCCAAGGGATTTTAGGGTTTTAAGCCCTTGGTCAAGGCTTTAGCCCCTTTTTTGGGCCTTTAGCCCCTTCCACCCTAACTTTAGCCCCTTTCAGGGTTCTAGCCCCTTTTTGAGGGCTTTAGCTCCTGGGGGTCTATTTTGGGCTCTTTTTTTGGGGTTTTTAGCCCTTTTCTTCATCCTTGGCCTCTTTTGGAGGTGTGGGGGTCAAATGGAAGGTCATGGAAGGTCTTATGGAGTGAAATGAGTGTTGTGAGATGGTGTCCTTGGGTGGTGTAGGCCATTGAGAGTTGTGTATGGGATTTTTGGATTAACAAATTTCCCCCTGATGTGTGAGGGTAGGAGCTCAACGTATGGCCGACAGACATCATAGGATTTGCTGTCGAGAGGTGGTGCTTCCAGGGCTGGGGCATGGTGGATTTTGGTTTTGTATTAATTTGGTTCCCATCAATGGGTGAGATACAATAAATGTGTGACATGTATATGGACAAGGTGGGCATTCCCATGCTCGTGACAATGTCAAAAGAATCATTTGATCTATGCTCTAATATACAAGAGCCGATCATATACAACTGATGTTACAATGTTGGTTGCCTCTATTTGAGGCTGAATACAATATTGATCTAGTACATTGGACCCATGGAATTCTGATGGAATGCTATATCTTCATGACTGATGGTCTACTGGATCTGGAACGGTACATAGCTGTATGGACTCGATGATTGAGAGTCAGAGTCTCTGCACTACAAGTATGTTGTATCAATCATAAAGGTATATCGAAGCACTGCTGGGGCTTCTGAACACTGTCTCCAATGCAACTCGGAAATCACAAGGGACATAACTTGTTTAGGTCCTTCGAGTGGACTCACCAATGTGCTAGAGTCGGGTGACATCCAGGGTCTTCGACCAAATATTGTATGGAACAAACCCTGTACGAATCTCAATGGGGCGATGATGGAGTTGAAGTCAAGCACGTGAGAAACAACCATCCCGAGAGGCACTAAGGACTCCTCTGAAGTGTTCCAAGGAACTCATCAATGATGTCAATGAAACCAAGGTACAGGGACCTCTAGGTCTATCTTCTGGAATATGTGTGTTGGTGTCGATAGAGGGAGACCTACCCCTAGTCTGGGCAATGATGTTTCCTTGACCAGGGGTGCGAGGGATAACCAAAAGGTGTGAATCAATCTGTGGACTGACTCACTGAATTGGGGGGGAGGGGAGGAAGGGAAAAAACTGCATAGGGGTAGGGGGGGAGTGGGAGACTCAAACTTCCTTTGTTCAGAGTATGATGACAAGGCAGACCAGGCAACAAATGAAACTTAACTCATGGGAATGGGATCATAGTTCTAATACCGGGAGTGTCGCTGCAGATGGGAAATACTTGGAGGAGGTGGACACTTTTGATACTGATGGGATCCAAGGAAGACACATTGCAGAGTACTCTGAACAAAGGCGAACCAATGTGGGGATGCTGCCAAATTATTTTTTGTGGGATGGTGTCTAGGGACATCATTGTGGTATGATCTCGTGGATTTTTGGCGAGCCCAAGAAGGTAAATGCTCGATGGTGCTTTCAATTTTAGAGAGTCTAAAAGCACGAAGAAGACTCCAGTGGGGGATATTTTTTCGTTGGTAGTCTCCTGTGCTCGAAAAAGGATAAAAGTATATATAGGAGAACTCGCCCATCCTGAAGGGGATGAGAGACTTCTTTACCGTTGGTAGTCCAATCAGGCCAGAAAAGGTTAAACCTATACTGACTGGATGGTCATTCAAATACTTTTATGAGCATGAACGAAACCAAGTTTGCTCGGCGATCTTTTCTTGTTGAGACGGTTGGAAAAGAGATTAACGACAACCAGTGGTGATATTTTTCGTAAAGTGCAGCCCCTCTGCCCGAGAAAGCATAAAAGTATGCAGAGGGGAACAGTCTTGGCTTGAGTGTTCCAAAGAGGTCCTTTTCATGAGATGGTCTACATGATCCGCAAAAGGAGTTAAACGAGACGATGTAGATGCCCTTTCCTATACTTTAGCGAGTGGGAAAGGAAGTAGCTGTGCTCGACGATCTTTTTATTGTTTTAAGGAGTCAGAAAAGAGCTTAAACGAAACTCCAACGTGGTCAACCGAATGTGGTGGCACGGGCGGTGCCCCCATGTCGAGATGGTGGATAGAGGTCCAAAGGTCATCTGTGCAGTATGTACAGAGCAGAAGGCTCTTAAACATACCAATACATGCGTGGGATAGATCGCGGCAGAGGCCTGCGAGATGGTGCGACAGAGGCATGCAAACCAAGGTGGCTCTCGGACAGAGGTTAGGAGAGCGTGTGTGTGTGTTAATGTGGACAGACTTGACCACATGTGATGTAAGTACAAGTCCGGAGGAATTTATATGCCAAATAAGTGCAAGAAAAGAAATCGTTTTGTGGAAAGTGGTCCAGAGGTCTGTGTAAGGTGCAGTAAACAAAAAAGACAATTATGTGCTAAAAATACAAAATAAAAGCTAAAATTACATTCCTAAATGTGCAGCGGCCCGAGGACACTTCTATGTCAAATATATGGAAGAAAAACAAAAGGTTTTGTGGATGATGGTCCAGATGTCCACATAAGGTGCAGTGAAAAAGACAACTACAACTATAAAAAGTTAAATATGGTACAATCCTTAACGGGAGGCGGCCTGATAGCTCACATGAGTTGCGACCGGGAAATGTGATACGAGTACCGGTCCGTAGACACTCGCATTGTTATGTCATGGCTCGTGAGTCGAGGTGACTGGAGGGAAATGGTCCCAAAATTGACTGTTTAAACATGAGACAATGGTCTCATAAGGAAATGAAAGTTTGATTTTGGAGGTGTGAGAGGTGTCTCGAACAGGTTCCGGGTGACTTTTGACTAGCAGTTGATGGTGCTACCTTTTATTTTTGCTGAAAAATGGTGAAAAACAAGAAAAAGAAAATGAAGTGACTCATTGGTGATATTAAGTGTAGAATTTCTTGAGGTAGAGCCCATTGTAGGGGTTCTCCAAGAGTTGTCCATTAGAGTCAATGAGGGTATATGCCCCTTTTCCGAGGCAACGGTGTATGATGTATGGGCCATACCACATTGATTCGAATTTTCCTTTGCCTAATTTATCGTTGGGTTGGTCGTAGACTAGGACCATATCACCTTCGCTGAAGGTGCAAGGGTGGACATGGGAGTCATATTGGATCTTTGATTGTGTTTTTGCTACTTCGATGGCTTGAAGGGTAGCTCGACGGTCTTCTATGGTTTGCTCAAGTTGGAGGAGTCGTTCTTCTAAAGGAGAAGTATCAGGAAGGAGTTCCACCATGAGGCAAAGAGATAGGATTTGGAACTCTATAGGGTGCACTGATTCAATGCCATGTACTAGGTGGAAAGGGGTGAAACTGGTTGTGGTTTTTGTGGATGTGCAATAGGCCCATAGGGCAGATAATAGCATGTGATGCCAGTTGGTTTTGTGATTTCCTACCATCTATTGAAGCATTGTTTTAATGATTTTGTTGACTGCTTCGACTTGGACATTTCCTTGAGGGTAGTAGGAAGAAGAGTACTAGTGTTCAAATTTCAACATGGTTGATAATTCAGCCCATACAGCATCTCTGAAGGGTGCCCCATGATCGGAGACTAATTGTTTGGGGACACCAAACTGTGTAATGACATGGTTGAAGAAGAAACGTGCTATGGTTTTGGCTTTGCAATCGAATGTGGGCATGGCTTCATCCCACTTGGTGAAGTAATCGACTTCCATGATAATATACTTGTGGCCATTAGCTGAAACAGAGTTGATGGTCATGAAGTCGATTGCCATTTGCAGAAGGGCCCGATTGTGACTATGGGTTGTAATGGTGTGGGGGGGGGTTCTTGCCTTTAGGGCAAAAAGCTGATAGCTGTGGCAATGTTTGACTACCTCTGTGCAATCAGCAAAGATGGAGGGCCAGAAATAGCCAATGTGCAGAATCTTTTGGGTGGTTGCTAGGCCTAAAAGGTGACCACCACAGGCTCCGCTATGATTGTCGTTGAGGATGGTTTTGGCCTCGTCACGGGTAAGGAAACGACGTAGGATGGTATCAATGCCTCAACAATACAGAACATCTCCAACTAGCAGGTAGCGAATGGCTTGATGTCGAATGCGTTGCCTACCCTCATGATTGAAGTGCGCTGGGAACTTTTGCGTTCGTAAATAGAGAAGGATGTCCCCATACCATGGGTCGTCAGTAGATATGACGAATAGGAAATCATCATGAAGATCATCCTTGGGGGGTGATGATGCGGTTAATGGGGGCAGATCGGTCATGAGTGTGGCCAATGCGAGTGCCTTTGTGATTTTTGGAGACACAAACTCTAGGTCGAATTCTTGGAGGACAACTACCCACTTGGCTGCTCGACCTTGTAGAAGGCAGCGGCTTAAGAGGTATCGCATTGGGTTTGAATCAGCCACTACACAAGTATGATTGGCAATGATGTAGTGGCACAATTTTTGAGCCGAGAAGACCACAACGAGGGCTAATTTCTCCTTGGGTGAATATCATAATGGGGGTCCTGTTAGCTTCTGACTGTTGTAGTAAATCACGTGCTCATGGCGAGCATCATCTTCTTGGACCAGGACTCCAGCAATGGCATTTTTTGAGGCTGACACATAAAGGATGAAGTCTCGGGTGAAATCTGGTGGTGAGAGTAATGGTGCAGAAGCCGGGGCTTGTTTGAGTGTCTCGAATGATTCTTGTGCTTGGTAATCCCAAACAAAGGGGATTTTTGTGCGAAGCAGGCAGATGAATCCATAGGATTTTGTTGCATACTTTGGTACAAAGCGGTGAAGGAAGTTGGCCTTGCCTTGTAGGCTTTGTAGTTGGTGTCGAGTTCTTGGGGGAGGAAGATCAAGGATGGCCTGAACTTTGAGGGGATATACCATTGTCCCTTTGTGGGAGACGATAAATCCGAGTAAACGGCCTGCTGGGACAAAGAAAACGCACTTGAGGGGGTTTAGGCGGATGTTGTACTTACAGCAATGTAAAAAGACTTGCCGCAAATCATCTATATGTTGTGCTTGTTTTTGTGATCAAGCAGTGAGATCGTTTAAGTAGACCAAGATGATGTGGACTAAATCGTGGAAACAATATGTCATGGCGTGCTGGAAGGTGGCTCCATCATTTTTGAGGCCAAAGGGCATGACTCGGTAGGTGAATGTGCCCTATGGGGTTGTGAATGCCATTTTGTAATGATCTTCTTTCCAGATTTGGATTTGATTGTATCCGAAAAAACCGTCCATGAAGGAGAAGGCCTCATGTCCGGCGCATGCATCGATGATTTGGTCGATGAATGGTGTGGGGAAGTTGTCTTTGCGACATGCCCCATTGAGATCATGGAAGTCTGTGCAAACGAGAATGGTACCCTATTTTTTATTCACGGGAACAGGATTAGAAACCCAAGTTGTGTATGCAATGGGATAAATGAAGCCAGCTGTGCGCAACTTCTCTATCTCGGCTTTCACCGCAACCACTTTGGATGGATGGATGGGCCATTGGTTTTGGTGGATAGGTGCCACATCAGGCCATGTGTCGACGTGGTGCTCCATGATGGATGGATCTAGGCCGGGCATTTTAGTATATGACCAGGCGAAGATGTCATGAAATTCTTGGAAGAGAGCGGTATAGGCATCGACCTCTTTCGGGGAGCAAGATGCCCCCAGCATGATTTCTTCAACAATCTCAAAATTGGTTGAGATGTCGATTTTAATGGTTGGTGAAATGTTTGCCATGTTCCCTTCTTCATAGGCATCTGGTGCTGGGATTGGGTTCTTGAACCAGTCGACCTTCCCATGGATGAAATCTTTGGTGTCCATGGAAAACTGGTTGGATTGTGACACAGGCTCTTCCGAGAGGAAGAACGAGTGATGGTGCATGTCATCCCAAGGGTATTCCAGGGTGATCAGAGCTTCAAGGATCTCCTCATCATTGTTGAAGCAATGAAGTGACAGGTCTAATAGACCATCGTTGGAGATGGGAATGAGCTGGTCGGGGGAACTAGACATCATGTAAATGGACATGGTGTCGGACGAAGGAGGTGGTGGTGGGTGAACTTCTTCAATCAAGGTGATCTCAGACTCAAGGGAATGGTGATGGAGGTCAGCAAGAGCCATTCGAAATTTAGGGAGGTCTTGGCAATGGTGGGAGCAATGTCCATACAAGCTGTAAAGGGCGCAAGCATGGTTTTTCCTTAGTGCCTTGTTCTTTACTAATGGTGTGGTTGGGATTTCAAGCACGAGGATGTTTTCATTCGTATCCATGGCATCTAGATGTGCACGGATCACTGGGATTTTAGGGCAATCCTGAGTTGGGTGGCCCTATTGTTCACAGACGGCACAAGGTGGTACTAGTCATGGTTCTATGATGGCTTTGGTGTTCTTTCTCCTGGCCCTTTTGGATTGGGGTGGTGCCGATGTGGGTGTGGCGGCTGGCTTATGCGGACCGGGTCAGGGGTGAGACTCAACTACAATAGGTTGCCCTAGAGTTAACACAACCTGGGGCATTACTGGTTGAGCTGGTGGATCAAGATACCACACCGGGACCCCCAACGTAAGGTTGGGTAGGCTTAAGGTGGCCATGACCGGCTTGCTCATGACACCAGGTGGGGGAAAGAGGAAGGGAATTGTATGGATTAGAGATGAGTCCACATAACTCCTAGTTGGTTGCATGTGGGGGTGAGGTTGTGGCTATGGCTGTGCATAATGCTGCTGCTCCAGGTGATGCTGCGGCTGCTGTTGGCATTGCGGCTGCGGACGATGTTGTGATTATGGTTGGGGCTGCGGCTGCGGTTGCTGCTTGGGCACGGAGGTGCTTGATGAGACCATGCACAAGTCCAGAGTTTGTTTTTGTGTCAATGGTGGTGACACAAAAGGGAAAGGAGCCGTCTTGGTGGGATCGATAAACGACCCAGGGCCCAAAACAGTGGGGAAGTGGTGTGTTTTCAACCACAGTGTTGGTTGCAAGGATGACGTTAGCATGTGCAGTCACCCCTTGTGGCTCAGTGGTTGTGATGGTAGGGATAACATTGGCAGACACCGTTAACACTTGCGGATCATGGTAGGTGAGCTAGGCAACCGTCACAATCTTCCCTTCATGGGGGAACATCATGAGGTGAAATACAGTTAACGCTACGGCTCGCATGGCGTACATGTAACTCCTCTCGAGGAGGAGGTTGTAATCTAGTTGAGCGTTGACAACTTCGATGTCGATCATGACTGTCTTCCCAGCTAACGTGATGGGGACATGGAGGAGGATTCCTTGGGATTTAGTGGGGTGTCCATCATAAGCCCACAGAGTCATGGAGGATGGTTGCAGAATCGATGATCCAATATTCTGCCAAACCAAGGTAGACATGATGCACATGGATGCCCCCTCATCCACTATGCATCGGTGCACAACCAAGTTCCATATGGATACCAGGATTTGGAAGGCGATAGTGGAGGGCATGTGCGGCTCTTCGTTCTCCGTATCAAATGTGATGAGCTTGGAATCAGAGGGGTCTACTGCCCCTAGAGTGGCTAGTAAGGATTTCTGCTGCGTTGGGCACATTTTAAGTACCTAAAGAATAGACATGGCAGTTGGCATTTGAGCCAAATCGTCCATAATGCTATAGCTGACTGCAACTCTAGCTATGGCGTTATTGGAAATTCTACGTATGGGGGGGCACGAGAATGGGGGTAACTAGAGAGGTAGGTTGGTTGTCTTAGACATGGGTGTTGCTGATGAGTCAACAGGTTCGGTGGTGGTACCATACTAATTTCGTCTAGTCTGTAAGTTGACCTCTTCATTGGTCATGGTCATTAGGTGGTGAACCCCTGTTTCGACCATGGGTGGTGTCCCTGGAGTGTTGGGATTGGCCTGGGGAGGGGGAACAGTTGCCACCAATCCTTGGACTAGTAGTGGGTTTTGAAGCACCATGGGAGGAGTTCCGTGTGGTGCCTGGTTGGGTTGGGCTTGGGTGGGGGCATTCGCGGCCTTTTGGGCCTCATTTTGAATGGCCTGTTTAGCGTGAGCCATGAGGGGACACTAAAATGTGTAATGCCCATAAACATCACATAGTGTACAAGGTTGATTTGTGTGCAACGGTGCGTTGCATCTTGGTGCATTCTGCCGTGGGGGGTTTTGGGATGGCCGGTTGGTCGTGGCATTATTGGGAGGGTTCAGTTGCTGACCGCCTCCCTATGGTTGGTTATTTCCCTGGTTTCGGGGCCGGTTGTTTCTAGCTTTCCCTTGTTGATTATTGGGGGTAGGATGGTTGGGATGGTTTTGTCGTGCAAACACTTGTCCCAATGGAGTGGGTGGAGTGGGTGGAGCGGGGGCGGGGGCTTGGACTTGTTGCACTGGTGGTGCATAGTATATTTGTGGGGGTGGTGGTGCCACAAATGTGGGCATTTTCCCCACATACTATTGTGTTGTCCAAGCCATGGCCTAGGCCTACTGTGGTGGCGCGGGTTGTGCATAAGAGGTTGTTTCCCTGGACTGCGACATCATTCTAGCATAGTCTGAAGCTTGGTTTTGGTAAGCAATGTTAGCCGTGTTGCTTGGTTGCAGTGCCATGGTAGGTGGTTTCGGTCGAGGCTATAGTTGTTGGGAGACTGACCCTATGATGCCATCCGTTGCGTGGGATGCCCCCGGTGCGTCACGGTAAGAGGTACTTGGATGGGGAGCATCTGGAATGATAGTGTACAAGTATCCAGACTAGGCATAGATGAGGTCAAATTGTTGGGCCTTCAGTATGGCCTCTTCTTCAGACTGGGGACGTTCATATTCGATGTCCTTTGCAATGGGAAAGAGCAAAGTCTTGAGGAACTAGTCCAAGAAGATCCTGTCATCAAGTTGGATCTTACATAAGCTATGATGCTGCCGCCACTCATGGATATGGTCAGTGATGTGGGTGGCAGTGTTTTGGTGATAGGATAGTAGGATCTCCCCCCCTTCATCATATCTAACAGGGAGTTGGAAATACTGTAGGAACATGAAGGCTAGGGAGTTGAAGTTGGGGTACTTGGCTTGTGGCAGCTCAATGTACCATTTGGCTGCAGCACCTATGAGGGTGCATTGGAACAGCCTCAGCCTGATGGAGTCTTCTATGATGCTATTGGATGAGCACCATAGGTGGAATGTCGTTATATGATTTTGGGTACATTCCCTAACTTTGCCCTCAAACTTTGGGATGTTTGATGGAAACTTCGTTGGCATAGGTTTCCAGAAAGCTTGGTGCCGGATGGGATCATTTGTTAATATAGCCAATTCAGGCAAGTTCAAATGGGCCATGAAGGGTAGATTTGATCCCAAGTTTATGTGGGATGGGGCTGCAATGGGGGTGGGGTTTGCAGGTGCATAGTGCATCTGCATAGCTGGGGGTGCTTGTGGTGGTACCATGGCAGATGGGCTAATGCCCCCAAGTGTTGTGGGTGGGATGGTGTGGGTAGTGGAGGAATTTACCCCATGCATGGTGGTAGGGGCAATGTGGGTGGTCGGTGCACTACCCCCCTATGTGGCAGGGGGGACAATGTGTGTGGAGGGGCCACTTCCCCCATGTGTTACCACTGGGCCAGCTTGGATGGTCACTATTGGTGGTGGCAACTGGCTAATGATAGTCTACATTACTATGTTTGGGCCGCTTTCCACATTGTGGGTGACAGGTTGTGATGTGGACATGGGTCCACTTGCTAAGGTTAAGCCAAAAAATGGATCCAGGTTTGTAGAAGCCATGGGGCCGGATGGTGCGGTGTGGAGGTCTGGTTCATACTGATATGGGTTTGAATCAAAATCAAAGGTTGTGTGGCCCTCTGGTGGTGTGGGATATTGCTGAGAACAGCTACGACGATGCCAACTGAGTGTTCCAAATGGTGGTGGTTCACCTCTTAGGCGTGAGGAATATCATGGAGGATCAATTTTGTTTGTTTGTGTGTATGAAACTGGTGGGTGTGAAATTTGGACCCCGGTTTCAATGGCTTCCTACTAGCTGAAGGTGGTCTCTTGGCCACCAAGACTACCAGAAGACAACACTTGGCTTGTTCCTCATGGGTAACTCTACTCAATCGGAAGGGGTCATTGCCCGTTTCGCTTGGAAATTCCTCTCAGCAACCAGCTACTTTGGGGTTTCTGTGGTACTCCTCAAAATGAGTGTCTGGGAAAAGCCCAAGTACTTCCCATAGTTAAAGCAGTTAGGGACTTGTGTCCTTAAAGACTGCAAAGTTTGATTAAACTTAGTGTAAATTTGGTAACTTTTAAGGCTCATTCAGCGTCATGAACTGAGTTGGGTTAATTATGTGGTATGGTGTGTTGGTTTGCTTTCTTGTTATGGGATTTGGTTTGCAATATGGTTTATGAATTCATGGTAGAGGTCACATCATGGTTTTGTATGCAAACATGAACAGAAATTTGTAAGCAAATATGGTGATTAACCCTGAATTGTTGGCCTAACTACGTGTCTGCCTCTCAGTGGTATTCTTCTTCAACCAAGAGAAGGTGCTGGGCTCTCAATACAATGGGACTATCCCATCTGTATATCCTTAGGTCACCTCCCAAGTGCTAGGTTGGTCAAGCAGGGAGGACGCTTAGTGCCATGAGAAGCCCTCCTTCTCTACCCCTTGTACCTTCCAGGTCACCTAGTTTTAATGGTTTGGGAAAAATGCCATGGAGTGCCTAGATCTATACGAGCTGTCCCTTCGTCATATCCCAAAATACCCCGGAGGGTGATGACTGAGTAGAGGAGGAAGGGGGTAGCAAGATGATTAATTTTATGGTACTTTTAGTTAGGCTAATTCATTTTATTGAACCTTAGTGATTGGATTAGCATATACACATTGTTCATTGATTTATTTGCGAAAATTGAAAACTGAAATAAACAGAGACCTATAATGGTGGACAGAGGCGGTTGGGCCGCACTAACAGTCCTATAAAACTGGAAATTGCTGCTAATTAAGCTGAAAAACAACTTCTGTGTGACAGGCTGCACATTTCTGACTAAATCCCGTGAGGGGGCCGTGATATTTTTCCAGAAATGAGCGAGGGGGTCACACAAAATCCCAAAACAGCTACAACTTGAGCTCCTGGGATGAAGTTGCACCTTTCTGAGGATTAGGTACGCCCTGGGTGTTCCTGTCTACCAATTAAGTGCGCCTTTCCTCACCTTTTCCCCCGATAAGAGCGACCTGCTCTGGAAAGGGGTGTTTTTGGTGCTGCAGGGTCAGATCTGGCTGACAGTAACTGGTACTAGGTCAGTCTGAGTCAGATCAAGCTAAGAAAGGATTCGACACTAATAGAAAACAAGAAATAAAGCAGATATAAAAAGATCTAACAGAACATTTTTGAAAACTAGGGTAAAAACTGAAAAACTTGAAAAACTTGAAGGGATCCTGTGGGATCGACCTAGCAGAGTCACCAAAGCTGTAGTGAGAATTTCTCCTCACTACAGGGGTAAGAATGGCTCCCTTATGCCTATAGGGTACAAGGGTAGGTTCCTACCCTTAGAAAATAGTAAAAAACGAAAGTAAAAATGACTGAAACAGAGCTGCGAATTGCAACTAAGCTAAGCTACACTAGAACAAATGAATGGAAGCTATTATAGACTATATCTAAGAGCAAATCAGAAAGAAATATGGAGATGCAACCCTTCTGAACCCCTCTGCACACAATGGGTTAGGGTTCCACCTCCAAAACTTGCAAAATAAACCTATACTACTATGAAACAACCTGCAAACAAAGTCAATGGAAAACCTACAAATGAAAATATTGGTTAGAAAACAAAGTAAGTAAATAAACATGCATAAAAAGAAGTTATACCTCACTTAGGTGGAAATGGGCCACCATGACCTAGCTCATGGGAGCACCTCTCTTTTGGTTAGGGAGCAATGGCTTGGAGAAATGGAGATGGAGGAGAGGGAGAGTGGGTGATTTGAGAGCAAGAGGTCTCAAAGCATCCACAAGCAGCATAACAATATGCAAATGAGGAGTGTTTTGAGAGTGACCCCCCACCCTCCTTATATAGTTTTTCGAAGGGATTTTAGGGTTTTAAGCCCTTGGTTAAGGCTTTACCCATTTTTTGGGCCTTTAGCCCCTTCCACCCTAACTTTAGCCCCTTTCAGGGTTCTATCCCCTTTTTGAGGGATTTAGCTCTTGGGGGTCTATTTTGGGCTCTTTTTTGGGGTTTTGAGCCCTTTTATTCATCCCTGGTCTCTTTTGGAGGTGTGGGGGTCAAATGGAAGGTCATTGAAGGTCTTATGGAGTGAAATGAGTGTTGTGAGATGGTGTCCTTGGGTGGTGTAGGCCATTGAGAGATGTGTGGGGGATTTTTGGGTTAACAATAGTACATAAAGATTGTTGATATAATAGGTTGATTAGAACAACAGATCACAGTCTAAATATTCATAGCACAATTAAATAATAAACCCTTATAATTTGTTGAGATACTTGGTAAGAGTCCAGGTACGATAAATTTCCCCACCCAATTGTGGAAATGTGGTTTTGGCAGTTACAGATTCCAAGCGTAGATATCTCAGGTGAGACTACATCTACATCATAGGTGGTTTTGACTGAGATCTGCTCTATCGGGCTGATATCTTGGCAATTTGTTGTGCTGAGAAGAAGGGACTAAACCTGGGTTAGGACCCTCGAAGGACAAACAAAATCCATCAAATAGTTTTGTTGTTGGGACCTAAATCATTGTGATGAGGGATATGTTGTGGGAACCAACAAAACCATAGATCGAAGATTGGGTGGATTTCAAAGCATTAGAATTTGCATGTGAAGAAAGCAAAGGATCTCAGTGGAAACCAATAGAGTGGTTGGGCCAATACATATATACAGGCATCCATGCAATTTTCTTTTCTGATTTTCCCATTTTTTTTCATGAATGGTTGTCTAAGTTGGCAACCCAACAAAGAAATTTCGAAGGAGGAGAACCAAAGGAGTGGAATCCTCAGTTGATTGAGTGACTGGAAGGATTCAACAACCATGTGTCGAGGGCTGTGGATTTTTGGATAGATAGTCTTTTGGAGGGATACATTACTAATTTTTCTTTTAACACCATAACCTTGTACAGTGAGGAAGAGCGAATTTTTTTTCAAGGACCACATGGTAGATATCTATCATCTTTAAAGATGCAGATGAAAATGCTTGTCTACGAAAAAGGAATTCTGTGAATGTGAAAACAAATGTGTCTAAAAAGAGTGGGTATGATGCACTCTGACTTGAGATGTTCTCAAGAGATAGTGGAAATGAAATAGAATCTATATGTTTGAGAAGTTAAAGAAGATTTAGATCCGAAAAGCAAAGAAATACTTTGATAGGAAGAGGGAGTTGCAACATGACTGGAGGAGAATAAGACTATGGTCTTGCATCGTACTTTGACGAAGGGTCTTGCAATGAAGAAGAAGAATATTGGCCAACATCAGAAGTAGACAAAGAGTCAAAATAATCGAATGAAGCTTTGGATAAAGAATGAGGTTACAACTCACCTACAACACTGCACGTGTCGCCAGAGGCAAGGTCTAGAGACATATCTACAAGTACATTTTTAAAAACTAGTAGTACTAATGCTATAACTAGTGGACAAGGGATTCTGACTAGCCAAAAATTTGTTTCGACTATACCAAAAGTAAACCCAATGTCTGGAAATGACATCAATTTACCAATATTCAATGGAAATGGGTTGGAAGAGACAAATTAAAATTGGTTACTATGTGAAGTTGTGTGGACTGTGCGACAAATCCAAGATGAGAATATCAAGAAAGCACAGATGATCACGACTCTAAGAGGTTGTGCATTGGACTAGTACATGAAATTTTCTATAGTACCAATAGGATTTGTCTAGAAAACACTCAATCAAATCCAAATGGCCATGATAGATGAGTTCAAAAAACCAAAGTCTGAATCTCAATGTATTACTCAAATCAAATAAATTATGCATCTACCAACATAATCTTTCTAGGACTTTGACCAAAGATTTAAAAAATTAATGGCCAAATTAAGCTTCTAAATGTTGGCCATACAACATCAGGAATGGTTCATCGCTTCCTTGTTGATGCAACAAAATATTGTGCGCAGATAGAAGCTCTAGAGATAGCAATGAAGTTAGAATCCTCATCGATTGGAGACAATGGCAAGGGGATGATGTAAATTCAGTCGTAGCTGGCCAACCTTAAAGTGCAGCTCTAGGACATTAAGAGAGAAAAGGAATTTCAAGAAGAACCATGGTGTACAAGATGTCGAATAGAGGGACACCATAAAGATAATTTCCCCATGCTCATGAACTAAGTAGCAACAGAAGTTTCGAACCCAATGAACAAGAAAGGGATGCCTTGGTGTAGAATATGCCAGACTAGAGAACACAAGTCCAAAGAGTGTCTGTATTTACAAAATATTGTAAGTGAACCAACTAGTCTATAATGTAAATTTTGTAAATCAGTAGGGAATGATGAAAACGATTGTGGAGCACTTCAGTTGCTACAAGAAAAGATGATGAATACCTACTTGATGAAAACGATGAGAACATGCAAGTTGAACAAGCACAACCTTAGTATCATCCTATTCAATATACACCACAACAATATCAACAATTGTAGTATCCTCAGCTGCAATACCAACATAATCAGTATCCATAATAACAACAATACCCCCATCAAAGGGGGAGTGGAAATTTTCAGGGCCAAGGACAACAACAAGCAAGAGGAGGATTTGGTCGAGGAAGAGGCCAAGCCATATGTTATAACTATGAGCAGCCAAGATATTTTTCCCGTGATTGTCAAAGTCCTGCAAAAATTTGTACATATTGTAAAGATTTTGATCACACTGTTGAGTAGTGTCTGCAATTATTTGTGAAATGGAAGGATAGAATTGTCGTAAACACCAACCTGGTGAAAAATCAAAATCCAAACCCTAATAATAACATTCATATGATCTCTGTTAAACCCATAGGGCCTCACATTTTTATAGTGATGAGAGGAGGTGTTGTAACAGATGCAGACCAAAATACACACCATGGACAATTGCAGGTAAGACCTGTGGTGAAAAAGAAAGCACTGCTAGATGCCCAGAATGAGAACGAAGTATTTTTGGAGGTGCGACCAGAATTCATGAATGATAATCAACCATCAACATCAGGAAAAATCAATACCATGCCCGAATGCTTTGAACAACTAATAAGGAAGCAACCAATGAAGACGCTTAGTAAGCTTAATTTTTTTTCAAAAGTTGTTTAGAACTACTCAATGAAAAAGATGTTATCACAGAACTAATAGCTCTGAAATAAGAAACTACAGACAACCTTCGACCTAAGAAAAGAATCAACCACATCGGGAAGATATTAAAAATGGGTCCAGAACTAATAATGACTACACAGATAGGAGACTATGATATGGATTATATCGTACTAAATTTGGGCTTGGGTGTTAATATTCTAAAAAGACAAACATGGGAGACATGAATACACCATGACTGGATTGGTGTTGGAATATATTAAACCAACTCATAACTTAGGATAAAATAATTAATAATTATTTGATTAATTATTCACCCACTAGCTTAATTAGTTGGCACCCACTTGCACCTTAAAGTCAATACATACCATCTATATCCTGGGAACACTTTATTTTTGATTCTGCGTTGATCTTGAGCACCTTTTGACCATCCAGAATTAGTATACAACACATTACAACAGTTTCTTCTTTACTCAGCTTTTCTGTGGATAAGGTAAAAGCTAGTCAACTAGGAAACTGGGTCCTTTCGTTGCCAACCCATCCTTCATGACTTTTTCTCCATTTTCTAGGATTAGCATGTTTTTCCATCTCCCTTGAAAAATCACTCATTCTTTTTCCAATTGTGAGGTCCTTGTTAGATTTGGGAAGTTCTTTAGCCACCTATGGGGGTTTTCTATATTTTGGTAAGTCAACCTTTTTGAGCTTTATGAGTTGTCTCCATACAACTCATTTTCCTATGAGGGATGTACTATTTATGTACATTATTATTCATCATTATTCAATGGAAGTATACACACCAATATTCATCTCTTCATTCATGTGATTCCATCTCTTTTCTTCTCTCTATTTTTCCTGTGTATGCTTATGAGAATTCTTAGTAGCAAGATCTATTTCATGTGTTTCTTCTTAGCATCATTGCTCATAGAATTGATCTATTATTTCTACATGGTATCAGAGATACATGGAGCAAAACCTTGCAATATTATACATGGTACCATATTATTTCTACATGGTATCAGAGAAACAAGGTTGATCTAGTTTTAGAGAGTTGAGGAGCGCATCCAATCTCCTATCCCTCTCTAAAGAAGAGCTTGTCTAGCTTACAATATTTTATCCTAGTTTTGTTTTGCACGTTGCAGAGAGTTTCTTCTTGAGCACATCAATTCAGCAATATGGATTCTCCTTCATCAATAATTATTACTCCCTTCAACTACCACGAATGGAAAGCCAAAATATCCATTATATTGCGCAGTAAAGGATTGTACAGAGTTACTCTAGCTTTGGAGAATGAGCCCAATGTTGTGATTGAGAAAGCTAAGAGTCATAATAGGTTGGATGAAGCCTATGGATTGCTTTGCCCCTCTATTTCTCCTGATCTACTCTTTCATCTAGATGGTTTGACCACTCCAAACCAAGTATGGACCCAATTAGAGTCTCTCTTTAGAGTTCAAGATGAGCTAAGAGCGCATCAATTGGAGATTGAGGTATTCTCACTTAGTCCATGCAATTTCGATTATATTGAGGGTTTCTTCAGCAAGTTAAAGTCACTTGTTATAATTATCAAGCAATATGGGATTGAGAAAGAATATGATCAATTATTCCTTTCCATTCTTTCAAAATTGGGTCCTGATTACTTGGTTTTTGTGTCTACTTTTAATGCTACTAGGATTGTTGTTCCTAAGTGGAAAATGCATTCTTTAAATTATTTTCTTGATTCACTAAAAAGGGATAAATATAAATGGATCAATATGGGTGTCCTTAATTCTTCAAAGGGAAAGAATCATGCTCTCTTGGTTTAAGGAAACAAGAATGTCAAATCAAAGAAAATGGTTAAGAAGCCAAAGTCAGAAATTGAAGATGATAGTTTGAAGCCTATTGATGAAGATTCAGTAAAGAAGGGTAAGAAGAAAGGGAGCACATCCAAGTGTTCTTATTGCAGCAAGGGTTTTCATCAGAGAATAAGTGTTTCAAGAAGAATATGGACATCATGTCTCAACTTCTTGAGAAGCACAAGATCAAAGTTTCAGATGAACTACAAAAGCATGCTGATTCCTCATAACAATGTCATAGTGTGCATTTCCAAGGTGATATAACTTATGATTTGAGTTCCAAAGTTATATCCTTTTCTCATGTCTCCGATATATATTTAGTCTCTAATATATCAGAATCAGAAATATCAGATCCTTTCTTTGATAATCCTCCTCTCAGTCTACTAGATTCATCTCCCGAAAATCGTGGTTTTTCACTAGATATTGACTTGTCTTTGAGCAGCTCTTCCTCAAAAGCTTGTATACCTGATTTAGAATATTGTTTGAAGGCTGATACACATGTCATGACACATATTAAACCACCATCCATACCATCTACCATACCTCTTAATAATCCTAAGACTATACAAATCCCACATGGTTTGAAGTCTTGTTTATCTTTTAGTGGTTGGTTATCCATGAACTTAGTAATATTTGGAATGATATTAAATATGTTTGGATATTTTATAAACACTTATAGTTCAAATCTTATACCCATCCATCATTCATATTTTTACACCAATCAGTTTTCCCTAGTTGCTCATAGTTTTCCTAGTCTATCCCTATATCCTCATGGAGCCATTGAAGCCTTTGTACTTGCTGTTCCATATACTAATATTTCTGATATATCATAGTTTTATAAGCCTCATATCAGATTTGGAAAGGTTATACATCATATTGGAAGATTGACATGTGATTCACATCACAATTTCACAACTATTCAAGGAATTGAGTGTGAAATAAATTGTCTTAATTTGTACTCTTTGGGAAGGAGTATGCACATATCTCTTTTCCATTTCAGATTGTGTTTGCAAATCATAGTTTGACAGAATCAAGAAGCATTTAGATAATGATCCTATTCATCAGTTGATGAGATACAAGGAGTCTCTCATCTTCCTTCTTGCAGGTTCTACACTCTGGCGCATGATCATGGAGTTCATGATTTCTTCAACAAGTCTTCAATCCAGAAGAATTTCACTCAACTCATTCAAGTAAAGATAAAGATATGTTGAAGACATATTATTTCAAATTTTGTGCCTTGTCCTTTCTTGAGGGAGGATTTTCCCCATGTGGTTTTTCCTCTTTCCTCACTTTTTTGTTGGAGACATTTACCATCATACACACTCTTTTTGGTCAAATTGGCCTAGTTAAACCACTATCCTAAGTATAATTTACATTAATTGACATCAGTGGAGCATTAATTGCCATCATCTAGTCACACCCATGCCTACCTATAGTTAAAGAGGCTAACTTATCCTTCTCCTACAGTCAAGGAGGCTAACTGGAGCACTCCAGGGGTGATCTGAGTGACATTAATGCACCTAATTGCTATTTGGTGGTTACAATCAGTTCAACCAGTTATTTAAGGAACCTCCTCACATTAAATATATTATTTAATGATTATTTATTATTATTTAATGATCTGGAGTAACAGGGTACCTCCACCAACTTCTGATGGTCAGTTCTGCTTCAGTTAACCTCATCGGGGTTCATTGAAGTCATGGAGCACTAGCACTTGATGGTTGGATTTCTATGACATGTGTTTGATCTCCTTAAGTTGAGATTTAGTCATTTATTGCACTCCGACTTTAGTTAGGGTTTGGTGAGTCAATTAGGGTTTTGGTCAAGTGGTTAACTGAGTGTGAACCTATGGTTGAGAGTTAGTTAAGCTAGACTCACTCATTGAATTCGAATTGTCTCCTTAGGTATTTGAATTCCTCATGGATTCAAGCTATTGCTTGACATTGGTATTGTAACCATTCATTGTTTATTAAATATACAGAGAGGAAACCAATTTCGGTTCTGATTAAGACCATTTCATGAGTATTTGTTGATTATTATTTGATGAGATTGATTCTTTGTTCCTAGATCAATGTGCAAGATTAATATGGTATTAGAGCTTCTGGTAGGACAGAGAACTATCTCTCAAAAACAAGCTTTTTGACAAATTTCTCCATGAAAAGTGAGCAATAGCTCAAAATTCCAGCACCGCACCCGAAGACAAGGCTTACCACTAAATATCCCAAGTAAAGAACTTGTTGATCAAGCTTGCTTGATTGACTATGTTAGGTGCGATGAAATCCTAGAATGTGCAAGCTGTCTGACCTTATTTTTCCCTTTCTGTTTTGATTTTCAAGTTTCTATAGGTGAAGCATTCGCTACAGCATATCCAGATGGCCTCCTCAGTAGATCTCTTGACTCCATACAATTTCCACTCATGGAAAAATAAAATGGAGATTCAGTTGCACTCCAAAGGAATCCATAGAGTCACCATGGACACTGAAGTTGAGCCTAGATCCACCATAGAAAAATCAAGATTCTTGAACAAGAAGGATGAAGCCTTCGGTTTCTTGTGCCTCTCTATTTCCGAAGACCTTCTCTTCCATCTTACAGATCTAAAGACACCGAAAGAAATATGGGACAAATTGGAATCTCTATATGAAAGGCATGATGACTTGAGAGTTTACCAACTCGAAAATGAACTCATGTCTCTCCAACCTTCCAATTTCGAGACTCTGAGTGATTTCTTTACAAAGTTCAAGCATACTGTTTTACTCTTAAAACAATGTGTTGTAGCTGCAACTTTTCTCCCCAAATTCCTTAAATTTTGGACCCCTCCTCATGATTTTGCTTTGATCGTTGAATCCTTCGAGTTGTTGTTCTGTGTTTTACTTTTTAATGACTAAAAAAGCTTTACAAAAGCTTAACTCTTGACCAAGGTTCGGATTTTGATTACGTTGGAGTTCACGATGGGTCGTAGCCTTTAAGTTTGCTTTTTATTATTGATCAAACTAGTTGTCTCTGTTGTGGTCACCGTTGTGGAGGTATGACAGATTCTCTGTCTGATGTTGATTTGAAGAGCTGTCCGAAACACTTAAGTCATTTTTGTTAAATCGGCAGCTGATAGCCTTTTCCTGTCCGCCGTTGCGGCTCCCAAACTGTTTTGCCATCCGAAGGGTGAAAAGCTCCGACGGCCGATGAGTTTTAACCTGATTTAGCCGTGTACCCGAAGCCGTTTCTCGTCTGCCGTTGCGGATGGGAAATCCATTTGTCTTCCGAAACGTAAATCCGTTCGACTTCCGACGTGCATTGCATGGCTCTAGCCTTCTCTTTTCCGCCGTTGCGGCTCTCAAAGTATTTTGGCTTCCGAAGTACAAATCTGTCCGACTTCCGATTAAAGACTCTCTTGCCCACGTTTCGCTTGTCCGTAAATTGTGCCTTTTCCACCGTTGCAGCTGGGAAATCCTTTTGGCCTCCGATGTTATTTCCTTCCGACTGCCGACTTTAAGTTTTCACGCAATGAGTTTCCTGTTGACCGTCGTAGGCTAGGTTTTTCAAGCCCACAGGTGGTGCGCCTTGCCATTTCGTTGTGGAATAGTCGTTTCAATTGGTAATATTTGTTGTTTTTGAATCATGCTTGTCGATTTGATTGCAGGAATTTTTGAGGAGATCGGTCAATCTACCGCGGTGCAGAGAAAGCCAGACCATTTTGGCAGGAGTATAACTGAAACCAGGGGAATCGCCAGGAGGGCCAGGAGAGTAAAAGATGAAATCTAGAGCTATAAATGTGCGGACCCAAAAAACTGATCAGTTACCCAGTGGTTCATGATTGCATACAGACAAGATAGAGGAATGCGAAACGTTTGGGACACTGAAAGATCATGCGTCTGGGTAAAACTGAAGCATTTTTGGAATTGTAGTTAAATATTTGAAAGTAGGACTTAGAAAGGGATTTTTCCTTGAAAAAATTTGTAAATTCTTTTGCTTGTAAGAGGAACTACTTCATTTTACAGTCAAAAAGTGCAACTTTTGCCTAATGGAGAGAGCGAATTGTGGAATGTATCAATGCGACTAAATGAATAATGTTGAAGAGGAACTATTTCGTTTTCAGCTGTGTTTCATTTACTGTGAGAGTATTTAACTTCCTGAACCTATGTTCCTGTTGAATGTTCTTCAGTATCTTTTGGAATGTTTTCCACTGTGAGTAATAAATGTTGTTCATGAAATAATCGGCTATCTGGTTGTTTAAATATCTGTAATTGTTCATGTGTCTTGAAAGAAGTGTCAGCTAACTGTAACTCTTCATAATGCATGTACACAATGTATTACTCACTTACAAGTGATAATCCTGCTCCCTAGGGATAGTTTAGGTAGTTAATTTCTTTTCTTGTTGTTTGTGATTGAGATGCTAGTGAGTCTAAGACGAGAGGTAAGAACCTGCGCATCACATTGTGACTGATCCCCGCATCTTATCACCCTGCATGGTTAATTAGGTACTTGCATATCATACATAAGTCAAAAATACAAAAAATATACACGGTGGACCGGGCCGCAACCGGTAAAGCCTTTGTTTTTGTTACTTTGACCTACGGTAGCCGGACCGTAAACCGGACGGATTCCCTATACCGAATAGTCAACGGGCTAGTTGGGGACATTGATTGGGAAGAATCCCTTACTGTTGTTTCCTACAAATTTCGGGGCCCCAACAGTTTTGGTGCTAGAAGGAGGGCCGCCAGTGTATGGCTGGCCGAGGAAACCCGTTTTCCCGAGAATATTCCACCGGTAACAGTTCTGAAGCAGTGGGTTTCATAATCCAATTCCGGAAGAAAGATAACATCTATATTCTGTTGGAAACAAAATTGTTAATGATCTGAGAAGACACACCAGGGCATATGTAAAGAAGATTGGAGGATTTCCAATCATCCCTGAACTGCCCAGAAGAGAGTATAAAAAGAAGGATCATCCTGAAGCAGAAGGCTCAGTGTTGGTTGGAGACTGGGAAGAGCTTGTAGAAACAGCCTTACAGGAAGTTGTGCTACCTTTGAATCAAGAAGCCCCAGCAACCCCTCACAGTTCTCCTGCTCACACTCCAGTTGGTTCACCTCCTCATTATCCACCTAGACTCATGGCTGGTGTAAACGCAAACCAACAAACTAACCCACCAAATCCACCACCTGCATGGAGAGCCAGATCACCATTAAACCTGACCCCTCCGTTACATGATTTTCCTCAATCATTTGAAAAATTGCTGCCTAAATTCGAACCCAATGAGAAGATACTAGTAGATGATCATTTGCAGAGTTTTTACTTGGCAATAGAAGGATTGAGGGCTGGGGAGCATGAAGATGTAGTCTGCAGACTGTTCCCGCATACCCTTAAAGGAGCTGCAGCATCATGGTACTTTGGGTTGCCTGCTAATTCTTTCCCTGATTGGGATACCTTCGAAAGAATTTTCAGAAGTAAGTATGCAACTCAGAAAACTCATGCAGCTCTCATGAAAGGACTGTGCACATTGAAAAAAAAAAGAAAAGAAAAGGTGCACAGTTTCACACAAAGGTTTGCAGCCTATCTCAATAATTTCTCTGAAATGGATAGACCTTCAGACAAAGTTCTGATTGAATATTATACTTCAGCTTTAGGCCCTGATCTGGCCATGTTTGCCAAAGGCAGGGCCAAGCCTATGTTGACGGAAACCTATGAAGAGGCTGAAGTAGTGGAAGCTGAAAGAGAGAGTATTGAAGACTATCCAGAGCAGTCAGGAGAAAAGGGTGTGGGAAGAAAAGCCTTATTGTTTACTAAGCCTAAGGAAGAAAAGTCGCCATATTTGGAAAATATGGCCAAAATGATGCAAAAAATTTCCAACAAAATCATAGATATGGAGAAAGAAAAGGAAGCACAAAAATTTTATAAGCCATATTATAAGAAAAGAGAGGATAACCATCAATCTCAACCTCCTCGTCACAATGCTGCATCTATGAATTTAATAGAAGTAGGCTTGGACAATTTTTGCACTTTCCACCAACAGCCACACTCTGAAAAGAATTGTCCTCAATGGATTAATTTGATGATGTTGGTCATGAATCAACTGTTAGATTCTAGATTAATAGAAGAGGGAGAAGAAGAAAGAAAAGAGACTTCTACTTCTACTCCCACTAAAGAACAGGAAGAATAAACCATGGATTTATGGAATTCTGTCTCGTTGTTTGATGCTGAAGAATAAAAGACTCAGGGGTGTAAAGATGTTATGGAGACCAATGTAGCCACGAGGAGCCAAGGGACGGTTAAGGAAGACAGTATTATACTCTCAAAGATTAAGAGGCTACAGAGAAATGTTAAGAAGAGATTTCAAGACAAATCTTTGCCTGATAAAATTCCAGAGTTCACTATTACCAGCCAAAATCCTAGACAGAATGATACAATGGCCAAGCCAAATGAAGATAAGGAGAATGCTGATAGGCCTCATCCCACAGAACAGCAGATGGATTATGACATTCTGGAGGATTTAAAGAAGATAAAGGTGAATGTTCCACTATTCGAAATGTGCAAAGTGCCACAGCAAAAGAAAGGCTGTTGAGAGCCCTTGAAGCATCAGATGAGAAGATTCCCACTAACAATCAACCAGAAGAAGAAGAAGATATTGGAGAGACCAGCAGTGGAGGTAAGTCTAGGCACAAGCATCCACCTTTCCTCCTTACTTTTGAAATATTTAACTACAATGTACATAATTGTTTGGTAGATTCAGGGGCAACTGTTAATGTCATGTCGATATCTGTCTGTAAAAGAATCAATGCGAAGCCTAAGCCATCCCCGTGGAGAGTAGTTCAGTTGGACAGGACAGATGTGAAGGTAATTGGTGAGATGGAAGATGTCCTAGTCCATCTGGCCTCAAATGATAAAGTATGCCAGGTCATTAATATTGTGGTGGCTGATATAATAGATGCGTACGGCCTTATCGTGAGCAGAGATTGGTCGGCCAAACTTAATGGATATTTCACTTCTGATTGGTCACATCTGTGGTTGCCATACAAAGGAAGCCCGAATTAGATTAAGATTTTAAGAGAGCCTCATATGAAATATAACGTCACTCAGTTAGATGAGAAGAATGTACCAGTGGATTCTGTCGTGGGAAACTATTTTATTGAGCTAGAACCTGGGAATTATCAAGCGGAAGAAGCCAACAACACATCTGACACCCAGCCTGATCTCCTTCGATTCTCACAGGCTGATGAGATTGACTGTAAAATAGTAGACTTAGCAGTAGGAATAGATTCGTTTTCAGTAGTTAATGATTTTTGGACTTTATTTTTCGATGGCTCTAAGACATTAGAAGGGTCAGGGGCTGGCTGTGTCCTGATTGACCCACAGAAGAATAAACATTTCCTTTCATGTAGATTAGAGTTTGAGTGTACTAATAATACAGCTGAGTACGAAGCACTGGTGCAGGGACTAAAGAAGGAAATTGAATTAAAGGTAAGTAATCTAAAAGTTTTTGGAGATTTTGAAATTATTGTGAAACAAATCCCGAATCAGATACATTATGTTTCTCCTCACTTAAAGGCTTACCAGAACGAGGTATGGGATTTGCTGAAATATTTTAATGCATTTAACATTTTTTCAATTCCAAGAATAAAAAACGCAGCTGCTGATCTGTTGGCCACATCAGCCGCTAGACTCGTACCCACTAATAATCGATGTTCTGTCGAACTACTTTTCAGGTCCTCTGTACCTGATATGATTACGAACCTACGAGTGTTCGATGATGACCAGCAGATCATAGAATGTTTAACGAATGATGAGGTGTTTAAAGGAGCGATCATAGATGATGAAGAGCATCAGGTTGAGATGAAATACGATAATTTCATTCCTAAAGGAGTCAGAACGTCATAAAAAATGTTCAATTTAAATGAAAAATTCAGAAGACCACCCAACATGAAGACCCACAGCTCATCTCTGTAGTTTGAGTTGATTAATTTAGGGACTGAAACAAATCCTAAGTTCGTGAATCTCGGCAAATGGTGTTCCCCAACAGAAAGAGACAATTTCATCAGTCTATTTAAACAATATAAAGATGTTTTTGCATGGACGTATGAAGACTTGAAAACGTATGATACTAGCATCATCAAGCATGTCGTTCCCATTAAAGCAGGTGTCAAGCCATATCAACAACCTTTGAGGAAAATGCATCCGAAATTGGAACCACTGATTCAAAGTGAAGTGAAGAAGTTATTGGATGCAAGAATTATCTTCAAAGTCAGACACTCTGAGTGGGTATCAAATCTGGTACTAGTAAGGAAAAATTCTGGAGAAATCAGACTCTGCGTGGATTTCAGGAACTTAAACCATGCATCAGATAAAGATAACTATCATGTGCCACCCATGGAGCAGCTGCTACAGATGGTGTCAGGTTCTGAACTGTTTTCATTATTAGATGGTTTCTCTAACTACAATCAAGTATTAGTAGCCAAAGAAGACAGATTAAAGACAATGTTTAGAACTAAATGGGGAACCTTTGCCTATAGAAGGATGCCTTTTGGGATGATTAATGCTGGAGCGACATTTCAGAGGTCTATGGACATAGATTTCTGCGGATTGATTGGATGAAGTGCTGTGGTGTACCTTGACGACATTACAATATTCTCAAATAAAAGAGAAGAGCATGCGTTTCACTTAAAGAAAATTTTCGAACGCTGTCGAAAATATGGCATTTCCCTCAATCCTAAAAAGTGTGTGTTCGCTGTCATAGAGGGAAAGTTGCTGGGTCACATAGTTTCAAAGATAGGAATTTCTATTGATCCAGAAAGAGTCAAATCCATTGAGCAAATCCCCTTGCCCCATAATAATAAAGGGATGCAGTCTTTTATGGGCACTATAAACTTCGTGCGAATATTTGTCCCTGATTTTGCTCAGATTGTTAAACCACTGCAGCAGATGGTGAAACAAAATGCACAATTTAAGTGGACTAAAATTGAAAAGAATGCTTTCAACAAAATCAAGACTGTTGTTGCACATGCGCCCTCCCTGAAAAGCCCAGACTTTGATAAAGACTTTATTTTGTATACATTTGCATCTGATGATTCACTGGCAGCTGTGCTCACCCAAAAGGAAGAAGGGGGGGATGAATTCCCAATATCCTTCATGAGCATTGGTCTGCAAGGGGCTGAATTAAACTACCCAGCCATTGATAAGCAAGCTTACGCAGTATTTAAGGCAGTGAAGCAATTCAGACCTTATATATTAAAAAATCAAACCAAGGTAATAGTCCCCTACCCAGCTGTAAGATCCCTTCTCATACAGAAAGAGTTAGGAGAAAGAAGGGGCAATTGGGTAACAGCTCTTCAAGAGTACGACCTTGAATTCAAGCCAGCTTCTATAGTGAAAGGTCAAGGGTTGTGAAAACTGATGACTAAAAGTGGGAACAATGAAGAACAAGCCTGGGAGGATGAGGCCGAGTTACATGTAATGGATGTATGTCCTTTATTTACAGCTCCTGAGTCTTGGTACGGAGACCTTGTGCATTACCTGCAGGCAGGGCTATTACCAGAACATTGGAATTCCAAGCAAAAAAGAGCGCTACATCTTAAATCAGCATCTTATCAAATTGTTGAAGGGGTATTGTTCAGAAAGAATTATGACAGGGTTCTTTTCAGATGCCTAGAAAAGGAATATGCGAAGAAAGTAATGACAGAGTTGCATGACAGGCCTGCTGGGGGACATTATTCAGGAGACACTACAGCCCACAAAATCCTCAAAACAAGTTATTATTGGCCGACACTCTTTAAAGATGCACATGCACATGTCAGGAGATGTGACATCTGTCAAAGGTGTGGTGGGAGACAACCTAAAGTAGCAGCACCCCTAAAGCCTGTGATGATCACGGAACCATTCGAGCAATGGGGGTTGGATATTATTGGAGAAATCAAACCAAATTCTTCTCTCCAACACAAGTACATTCTGACCGCTACAGATTATTTCACTCGCTGGGTCGAAGCTATTCTACTGCGCAAGATAAATGAAGACGAAGTCATCAGCTTCTTACAAGACCACATCATGACCAGGTTTGGAGTTCCAGTTTCGTTAGTTTTTGATAATGCTAAATACTTTTCATCAATTAAATTAACAGCTTTTGCTCATGATAAAGGAATAAAATTGCATTATTCTACTAAATACTATCCACAAGGGAATGGCCTGGCTGAATCCTCTAATAAAAACCTGATTAGAATCCTAAAGAAGACTGTAATAAGAAAACCAAAGGAGTTGGCACTCAGCACTACCAAACGCCCTATGGGCTGATAGAGTCACCCCCAAGTCTGCAATAGGAGTGTCACCTTATATCGGCCTTGTCTATGGTAAAGAAGCCATCCTTCCTCCCAATATCATGCTACCATCTTCCATACTAGCTCAATAATCTAGGGGGTCAGATGATGAATTTTTACAAATAAGAATATATAATCTCCTGAAAGCAGAAGAGGCTAGATCTAAAGCCAAAGAATGCTTTAAACAACAACAAGAGTCAGTTAAGAGATGGTTTGACAAGCATAAAGCTGGGACAAAAGAATTTGAAGTAGGAGACTTGGTCCTCAAATGGGACCACCCCCATGATGAGAAGGGAAAGCATACCAAATTCCAGCAGTTGTGGGTAGGCCCCTTTCAGATTGCAGCCAAGCTTGGTCCTTCTACTTACAAGTTGCAAGATATGCAGGGGTGGGAGGAGAACCTACCGGTAAATGGTTTGGTTCTCAAGCCTTATTTTTCCTGAGTTGTTTGATTTCTTCTGTCTTGTGTATAAATAATCCATCTGGTAGTATTTTGAGTCATGTTTTTTAGTTTACTTTAGTTTGATTTTACTTGTTTTCAATAAAGGGGATGAACCTGCGGTTGCATGGGGAACATCAGAATTTTGGGGAGTGATGTTAGTTTTTCAACATTTAAGCTAGCATTATGTTAGGATCTTTTCACTAAGAGAATAACAAGCACAACAATAACATAAACACATCACATGAGACAAGAGACACAAAGAGTTTTGATCGGGGAAACCATAAATGGAGAAAACCCCGCAACTTCCTCTAAGATAGTATCACCACAAGATGTGAGACCCAAAACAGTAAGATGTACTCCCAACATAGCAGTAGCCTTCTGTCTTCTATCAAGCCAAATTATTTCCTTCTCCAATAGTGCGCCACACTTGGGAGAGCAAGTGATGTATTTCACAAGTGATAAATAGAGAGATTCTCACTCTCTATTTATATTCATCCGTTCACTTGAATTACATTTTCACACGTAGGCTCAACCTAATAAATACTACTCGAGCCTACACCTTAATTAGTGTATAATAACTCAAGTGCCCCAAAACTGTGGGGACTTACCTAATGACTTGATATGACTTGATTACATTATTAATCCTCCTGATCGGAACATCAGGGCATGACCACATGACTCAAATACATAATAGAGACATCTCGGAATAAACATCGGGTTACAATATACATAGAAGAATACATTTTGAAGTTACATATACATCAACACTCCCTCTTAACTAGGAAGGTATTCTTTCGACACAATTTTCAGCACTGGTCTTCTTCTCTGTATCAACTGGATCATCTCGTCTTCAAGTCATCTTCATCTTCAAGTCATCTAGATCTGGATCATCTCTCGATCTGGATCATCATCACTGCTGGATCTGGATCATCACTCGATATGGATCTCATCACTAGACTGGATCTGGATCATCACTTGATCTAGATCATCATCACTGCTAGATCTGGATCATCACTCGATCTGGATCTCATCACTAGACTGGATCTGGATCATCATCACTGCTGGATCTAGATCATCACTCGATCTGGATCTCTCGGAGTCATCATAACTGGATCTGGATCATAGCTCGATCTGGATCTCCTCTGGTCATCATCAAGTGTGTACTATCTCGTCATAGGAAGTTCTATAGAGCCAGCCCTTTTTCATGCTGGTTGTAGGCCTACTCTCATGTAGGTCTTCGTCCAGCACTTACATCTGACTTGTTCGTCAGAAAGGCATGCCCAACACTTACATCTGACCTACTCATCAGAAAGACACACCCACTCACATCTGATCATGTAGTAAACTACAATCACATCAGAAAGGCCCAGCACTTATATCTGACCTACTCGTCAGAATGGCATCACATCCACCCAGGATGGAACCACCTCCGCCACAATGATGAAAGAACTCTGTTCTCTTCACCCAGGCTGGAGCCACATCCGCCACAATGATGGAAGACTTTCAACCAGGTTGGAACCACATCCGCCACAATGATGAAAGAACTCTGTTCTTTTCACCCAAGCTGGAAGCACATCCGCCACAATGAAGAAATATTTCTGCACTTTCACCCAGGCTAGATCCACATCCGCCACAATGATGAAAGATTTCTGCACTTTCACCCAGGATGGATCCACATCCGCCACAATGATGAAAGACTTTCAACCAGGCTGGAACCACTTCTGCCACAATGAAGAAAGATTTGTGCACTCACATCTAACCTGGTAGGGACTGAATCCTACACCCTCGTCAGAATGGCCCCCAGTCCCTGAATGACCTACCTGGTAACGGACCAGGCACCTCCACTCTCCCAGAGAGTGGCAGTTTCCCTTACATCTGTCCTACTCGACAGAATGGCCACCACTCACATCTGTCATGGGAGGAACTTAATCCTTTAACCATGACCAGAATGGATCAGCCCTTACATCTGACCTGCTCGTCAGAATGGATATCAATCTCAGCACTCATATCAGTCATGGAAGGAACCAATCCTCTCACCATGACGGAATAGCTCAACCCTTACATCTGACCATGGAAGGAACCAATCCTCTCACCATGTCAGAATGGCTATGGGTCTCATCACTGTCTCTGGGAGGAAGCCTCGATCTGGAGAACACCAAGTCTCTCTCTGAAGTACTCGAACTTTAGCCTAGCCAATGGCTTCGTCAATACATCAGCTATCTATTCCTCCATCACAACATACAGGAGCTTCACTACTCCTCTCTGCACCATTTCCCTGATATAGTGATACTTGATCTCGATATGCTTCGACTTGTCATGGAACACTGGATTCTCTGACAACTTCACGCAACTCTGGTTGTCACAATGTATACAAGTAGCATCCAATTGGAGATCAAATATATCAGACAGTAGCTTCCGCAGCCATACTGCCTCACAACTAGCTGAACAAGCTGCGACATACTCTGCTTCAGCTGTACTCAGTGCCACATAGGATTGCTTACTGCTAAACCAAGAGATCACACTTGATCCCATACTGAAGCAACATCCTGAAGTACTCTTCCTATCGACGGCACTGCTTGCCCAATCTGAATCAACATAACCCTCCAGGTTAATCTTATGATTCGCATCGTACTTGAGCCCATAATCAATTGTACCCTTCAGGTACCTCAGAATATGCTTTGCAACAATCAAGTGAACACTTCTCAGATCTATCAAGAACTGGCTCAAGGTGTTCACAGCAAAGCAAATATCTAGTCTTTTGTTCGTCAGGTACATCAATGACCCAATCATCTGACAATACATCATAGCATCAACCGTCTCTGAAGAAGCATCACTCAATAGCTTCAGGTTCGATGCCATGGGTGTAGCCATAGCCTTGCAGTCCATCATCCCAAACCTCTTCAGGATCTCTACTGCATACTTCCCTTACCCAAGGAAGATTCCATCTATACTCTGCCACACCTCCATACCTAGAACAATAGTGCATCGACACATAACAGGAGCATCACTGGTCTTCCGTCTTCAACCTTGAAGCAAAGGTTGGAATCCTCTTTACTCTCAGTAAATCCTAGAGTCATCAGTAATCTGCCCATCCTGTCGTACCATGTCGAACCTCAATATATTCTGTAGTCACTCCCTCTGAAGCAGAGCATCATACTCCCTCTGTCTTCTATGCTCTATGCACTGAAAACATTCTGTACCGGAGTGACAAGTAGCTTCCTATGCTACTAATATTCTATGTGACCGTCTAGTGTATAGACTTGCATCTTCAACCTTGTAGCAAAGGTTAATATCTTCATCAATCTCATCATGTATGTGTTTCAACTCTTACTGGCTACAAATGTCTCTTCGTAGTCTAGGCCTTCCTTTCGTGAGAAGCCTCATGCTACGAATCTTGCTTTGTATCCCACGATGTTTCCATCTACTGCATGATGGAACTATGAACTTTTCTTCAGGTCTCGATACTACGCCCAGACATCATTCTTCTTGAACTGATCTTCCCTTTCTTCTTGGTGGCTGGAAGGTTCTGCATCAATGATGTCACTGCATTCATCATATTATTCTTTGTCTTTGAACTGTCGTCACTTGTTCTTCAGAATAAGTCTTCATTCTTCTTTTCTTGTAGGCGATTATGTATGCGATCTTTCCTACAAGTCAAATGCAATTGTATGGTTAGAAACATTTCATAAGTAATATTTATATTGGAAAACACTTATGCATAAATATATGATCATGCAACTACTTTAGACAATACAACATTCATCCATATCTCATTGAAACTTTCTAGATGCCTTCCATCTCTACCAGGACAACATTGAGATTGTGCACTAATCCAATATGTCAGCAAAGAGGTTTCATTCTAGATAAGTAGCAATGGAGAATTTGTATAGCCCCATGAGCTACTTACCCATCACATGCATATTAGTAGTATACTGTCATTAATGCAAACATCCTATCATGCATAATACAATAACTGAATATAAACAAATGCATAACAAAAGAATATCATGAAATGACAATTGAATACTTATCTTTATTTGTTTCGAGGGTAGACTCCTTCTTGAGCCTTCAGCTTCATTGTCTTCTTCATTCATAATAGCATCGTTTCTTATCCAAATGCTGAGTTGGATAAGAGGTTCTTCAAGATTTGATTTTTTCATATTCCTCATTGCTTGAGGGATCTTCTTTGGATGGTGAGAGCCAGATCTTCAAATGCTCCCGTCTTATCTTCTCTTCTTATGGGTAGAGCTTCTTCTTCTTCCCAAAGTTTGCTGAAAGTAATCACTTCCTTCTGGAACACATTCCTTGAATGAATGAATTCCACGATCCTGGGAGGCCATTCAAGGTGGCCATCACCACTTCTGCATTCTTCACTTCTTCTTTAGGTCATATTCTGATTTTTGTTCTTCCCTTCAAATAGCTTGAAATTCTGGAATAGCTTTGCTTGCAATAGGTTGTGCTCTGTAGTGCACATGTGCGATCCTTCTATGCCAAAGCTCATTTGGCTCTACCGTATCATGGATCAAGGCTTGTTCTCGATAGCCCTTCAATTTGCACAAGCCTCCTTCTTGTTCTCTAATCACTACTGCATCATCGATAGTCTTTCCATTTAGCCATATGATGACTTGACCATCTATGAATGCAATCCGCATTCCTTTTACATCAATGCTGAAATGGAGAGAAGGTTCTTCTTGAATCCTGGAACAAACAATACTTCTTTCATTGTTAGAGACTTACCAGAGTCTAGCTTGTATGAAGATTCCCCACTACCTTTTATTGGATATTGGTAGTCATCTCCTAGTTTCACCTTGTGAGGTGATTCATGTTCTGAGAGTCTTACAAAGGATTCCTTGAATCCTGTCATATGTTTGGAAGCCCCACTGTCTATAAGCCAATCATCACTTCCATGAATAATGTTACTTGTGAGAGCTGATATCAGAACATATTCATCCTCGCTTGAAGAATATTCACTTTCATGTCTGGATCTCTTTTGGATGGTTCATCATCCTCTGTAGCATGAGCATGATGTCTTCTTTGGCCTTGACCAAGTCCTTCTTGTGAAAGGATTCTAACCTTGTCTCCCTCTGAAACTGGAACCTCTATACTCAGGTAGGTGTCCAATCCAGTTTCTTCAAAGAGATCAGATACTTCCAGGATTGGAAGTTGTCAACTTTCCCAAGATTGTCACCAAGCTGATGTGATATATCATATTGAAATGAGAACCTCAAATGGAAATAGCAAAGGATTAGATCTTATCGATTTGAGGTGTCCGTCCTTGTCCCGGAGTTCGCTGATATAGGGTTTGTCACAGAAATCCTAATTTTAAAAAACTTGGAATCTTTCAGATCTGATCGGATAAACAGATATATCTCTTCAAATGGAGCTATCCAATGTACTCCTTTTCTGAAAACAGTGGAGGGAAGCTCCCGGAACAGGAAGCCCTAATTTTCTGATTTCTTCTGCAGAAATTCCTGTTACTATTTCTGTGATATCTCCGAAATTACTGATTCTCTATGTCTGAAATTTCTCATTGAGGTAACCTCGCATGTCCCTGATCCAACACCAAATGCTTCATCAGAATTGGTTTCACCATTTGGGATTTATGATCATTTTCCCAAGGTGACCTGTTACAGGACTGTTCAGAATAGAAAAGTTGTACGGCCTGCCACGTGTCACTGGTTCATCTTCTAAGTATGATATTCGGACCACAGAAATTAAAGTCTGTTCCCTTTCTATAACATCTTTAGGAATTCCATTTGGACCTCTGTAGCCAAAGATATTGCAGATCTCCACAGGTGTTCTGTTTATGGATGATTTCTGGAAGAGGATGGAGCCCTAACTTGGAGAGATCATATCTCCCATAATATAGAGAATATGAGGATTATGTTTGGAAACAGTATTCATCAGGATTGTGTCTTCAGTCCTTGCAATTTTCAGCTTCTGATACTTCTCCAATATCTAAATATAGCGACTGTACCAAAACTTAGGAGTTTTAGTATTTAGGGTTTCTCCTAGCTCAGGGTCAAACTAGGGTTTGACTTTCCTGGAGTTTCACCCAACCAAATTTCTTGATCCAGGTCTCTAAACTTCAGTTTTGATGAGGAGAATAACCCTATGTTGTTCTCACTCAAAAATTCCTCTTCTGTAGAAAGCCCTAATTTCCACATCAAAACTGAAAATGCTTGAAATTGAATTCCGCATCGACAGAAAGATGCACCCTTCAATGGA
Source organism: Pseudotsuga menziesii (assembly GCA_001517045.1). Lineage (NCBI taxonomy): Eukaryota > Viridiplantae > Streptophyta > Pinopsida > Pinales > Pinaceae > Pseudotsuga > Pseudotsuga menziesii. The sequence goes on along the minus strand of LPNX010033905.1, from coordinate 103,903 downwards.
GAGTCATCTTAGCATACTTTTGCTGAAAATCTGTGGAGGAGGATCCACAAAATAGGAAGCCCTAGTTCCTGTAGCTGCAGAATGTCTTCTTCTCAGGTTAACTCTGATACCATGTTAGTTTTTCAACATTTAAGCTAGCATTATGTTAGGATCTTTTCACTGAGAGAATAACAAGAACAACAATAACATAAGCACATCACATGAGACAAGAGACACAAAGAGTTTTGATCGAGGAAACCATAAATCGAGAAAACCCCACAACTTCCTCTAAGATAGTATCACCACAAGATGTGAGACCTAAAACAGTAAGATGTACTCCCAACACAGTAGTAGCCTTATGTCTTCTGTCAAGCCAAAGTATTTCCTTCTCCAATAGTGCGCCACACTTGGGAGAGCAAGTGATGTATTTCACAAGTGATAAATAGAGAGACTCTCACTCTCTATTTATATTCATCCGTTCACTTGAATTACATTTTCACACGTAGGCTCAACCTAATAAATACTACTCGAGCCTACACCTTAATTAGTGTATAATAACTCAAGTGCCCCGAAACTGTGGGGACTTACCTAATGACTTGATATGACTTGATTACATTATTAATCCTCCTGATTGGAACATTGGGGCATGACCACATGACTCAAATACATAATAGAGACATCCCGGAATAAACATCGGGTTACAATATACATAGAAGAATACATTTCGAAGTTACATATACATCAACAAGTGATAAACAATTTAGTGATCAGACTGTGGGTTGTTGTTTATATTAAATATTTTCTTCCAGCTTAGTCGTTTTATCGAATATTTCTGTGTGCATTGAAGTCCTGCTTAATCCCTGTGTAATAAACCAGATTCAGAGAGTCTGGAACACTATGTTGGGTCTCCATCCACGTCACATTTAAATTGTTCTAAGGGGCGACAACAGAAGACCCATGGAAAGGAGCAAGGTGAACATTATGTTAAACGATAAATGATCCCATGCCAAGAAATGAATGCCTAAAGGCAAATAAAGTGTAAAAACTCCTATGAAAGCATCATAAATCAAAGCAGGTGCTGAGTCAGAAGTACTAAATTGCCAAAAGATCCTCTTCATCCGTGAGCTGAAATTTGAAGTACACCACTCACACAAAAGGACACTATGGGATAGAGGATCCTGAAGTAAAATTCAGTAAGAAAGGCATGTAAGCAAACTCATATGAAAAGGGACAAAAGTCCAAAAGCACAGGAAAAAGTGTTAAAATGGCATGGGAATGAGGAACAAATGAATATTTATGTTTATCATATGCTACAATCCTGTGGTGTCCAAAGCTATTAGCCACCTGAAGACAAAGGTAATAATGAAACTCATCCTATAACCTCAGCATAGTTATCTGGACCTAACGATTCTGGTTTCCACTCTCCCTAATTGGACTGTCATCAATGATTAAGGGTACACACTTCTGTCATTTGAGAAATCCATATTGCTGGAAGAATTCAATATGAGGCTAGTGTTGTTAAACAGTTTGTCACTCAAAGGTTAATCGCCCAAAGATCTAGGTTCACCAGGTAATCGCCAATTGTTGCAGCTGCAACTTTTTTCCCCAAATTCCTTAAATTTTGGACCCCTCCTCATGATTTTGCTTTGATCGTTGAATCCTTTGAGTTGTTGGTCTGTGTTTTACTTTTTAATGACTACAAAAGCTTAAATCTTGACCAAGGTTCAGATTTTGATTGTGTTGGAGTTCACGGTGGGTCGCAGCCTTTAAGTTTGCTTTTGCTTATTGATCAAACCAGTTGTCTCTGCTATGGTCACCATTGTGGAGGTATGACAGATTCTCTGTCCGATGTTGATTTGAAGAGCTGTCCGAAACACTTAAGTCGTTTTTGTTAAATCGGTGGCTGATAGCCTTTTCCCGTCCATCGTTGCGGCTCCCAAACTTTTTTGCCATCCGAAGGGGGAAAAGCTCCAACGGGCGATGCGTTTTAACCTGATTTAGCCATGTACCCGAAGCAGTTTCTCATCTGCCATTGCGGATGGGAAAGCCATTTGTCTTCCGAAATGTAAATCCGTCCGACTTCCGACGTGCATCGCATGGCTCTAGCCTTCTCTTTTCTACCGTTGCGGCTCTCAAAGTCTTTTGGCTTCTGAAGTACAAATCCGTTCGACTTCCGATTAAAGCCTCTCTTGCTCGCATTTCACTTGTCCATAAATTGTGCCTTTTCCACCGTTGCGGCTGGGAAAGCCTTTTGGCCTCTGATGTTATTTCCTTCCGACTGACGACTTTAAGTTTTCCCGCCAATGAGTTTCCTGTTGACCGTCGTAGGCTAGGTTTGTCAAGCCCATAGGTGGTGTGCCTTTCCATTTCCTTGTGTAATAGTCGTTTCAATTGGTAATATTTGTTGTTTTTTAATCATGCTTGTCGATTTGATTGCAGGAGTTTTTGAGGAGATCGGTCAATCTACCGCAGTGCGGAGAAAGACGGACCGTTTTGGCAGGAGTATAATTGAAACTAGGGGAATTGCCAGGAGGGCCAGGAGAGTAAAAGATGAAATCTGGAGCTATAAATGCGTGGACCCAAAAAACTGATCAGTTACCCAGTGGTTCATGATTGCATACAGACAAGATAGAGGAATGTGAAACGTTTGGGACACTGAAAGATCATGCGTCTGAGGAAAACTGAAGCGTTTTTGGAATTGTAGTTAAATATTTGAAAGTAGGACTTAGAAAGGGATTTTTCCCTGAAAAAATTTGTAAACTCTTTTTCTTGTAAGAGGAACTACTTCGTTTTATAGTCAGAAAGTGCAACTTTTGCCTGATGGAGAGAGCGAATTGTGGAATGTATCAATGCGACTAAATGAATAATGTTGAAGAGGAACTATTTCATTTTCATTTGTGTTTCATTTACTGTGAGAGTATTTAACTTCCTGAACCTATGTTCCTGTTGAATGTTCTTCAGTATCTTTTGGGATGTTTTCCACTTTGAGTAATAAATGTTGTTCATGAAATAATCAGCTATCTAGTTGTTTAAATATCTGTAATTGTTCATGTGTCTTGAAAGAAGTGTCAGCTAACTGTAACTCTTCATAATGTGTGTACACAATGTATTACTCACTTACAAGTGATAATCCTGCTCCCTAGGGATAGTTTAGGTAGTTAGTTTCTTTTCTTGTTGTCTGTGATTGAGATGCTAACGAGTCTAAGACGAGAGGTAAGAACCTGTGCATCACATTGTGACTGATCCCCGCATCTTATCACCCTGCATGGTTAATTAGGCACTTATATATCATACATAAGTCAAAAATACAAAAAATATACACGGTGGACTGGGCCACAATCGGTAAAGCCTTTGTTTTTGTTACTTTGACCTACGGTAGCCGGACCGTAAACCAGACGGATTCCCTATACCAAACAGTCAACGGGCTAGTTGGGGACATTGATTGGGGAGAATCCCTTACTGTTGTTGCCTGCGAATTTTGGGGCCCCAACACAATGCAAAGTGGAGAAGGAGGATGATCAGCTCATCCTTGCCATACTCTCCAAAATCAGGGCTGATTATTCAGTTTTTGTTTCTACATTCCGTGTGGGGAAGCTCACAACCCCTGGATGGAAGATGCCTACACTCAATGCCTTCATTGAATCCCTAACTAATGAACATGAAAAGCTTGTCTAGATGGCGATCACCCAATCTTCCTGTGATCAAGCCCTCCATGTCTCGGGGCCCAAAGATCTGAAGGGTAGAGGAAAGCAGCAAAAAAGTCAGAAAACTAAATTTGATGCTCCCAAGCCTAGAGTTGAAAACCAGCAGCATGATGAATCTTCCGACTCAAGGAAGAACAAAGGAAAAGGGCACAATGGGAAAGAAAAAGTCAGGTGTTTTTACTGCGGTAAGGGTTTTCACCCTAAACATGCCTGCATGAAGAAAAATCTTGATGAAGTAACCTCTCTCCTTGAGAGGAATTACATCAATCTTCCGGAGAGCTTTCGGAGGAGAAATCACCAAGATCGGGAACCACAGCATGAGAAAGGTCATGCCTTCATGGAAAGCACTTCGAAGTCCAAAGCACTACTGATTGACAGTGGAGCTTTGAATCACATGATGGCTGAAAAAAACTCCTTTTCATCCTTGGAGACCGGAAAATCCATCCCCATCCACATGGGAGATGACTCCACCATCATTTTCGAAGGACAAGGTACTGTAGATCTAGAAAATGGTTTTTTCTCTACTGTTTTATATGTACTCTCTCTAGTAGCAAATATCCTTAGTGTCTATCAGATGACACATACAGGAATGCCTAAGAGAGTCTCTTTCAGCCCAAATGATGTTGAAATAATAGAAATTGCATCCAGGAAACTCATTGTTAAAGGCCTTGCAAACCATCATGCAAAATCCTATGAGTTCTCTCACTTTGTTGCGGATGCAAAGCCCACCGCTCTGATAACTCATGGAAATGAGGTCAGTAGGCTATGGCATGAGAGGTTTGGCCATATTAATTTCAAATATTTGCAGCAATTATATAAAAACTCCATGGTTGAAGGCCTCCCGGTCATCAAGGAAACCACGGGAGTCTGCAAGGGCTGTGTGATTGGAAAACACCCTGAGCACAAGTTCGATCGGGGGAAGGCAAACCGAGCTACAAGCATATTAGGTCTGATACATTATGATATCAGCGGTCCAATTTCTATCACATCCATGAATGGATAAAGGTACCTCCTTACTTTTATTGATGATTTTTCAAGGTATACATGGGTTTTCTTTCTCAAAAAGAAATCAGAAGTATGTGGAAAATTTTCTGAATTGAAGGCCTTGATCGAAAATGCCTTTGGGCTTAAGATCAAGATATTGAGATCTGATAATGGAGGGGAGTATGTTAGTAATTATTTTCTGTACATATTATCCCAAAGTGGTATTCATTTCCAACATTAAATTCCCTACACTCCCCAGCAGAACGGAGTAGCGGAAAGGAAGAACCGGTCTCTCAAGGAGATGACCACCTGTATGTTGGAGTCAAAGAAGCTTGCTGCAGATTTGTGGGTTGAATCCATGCATGCTGTAGCATACATTATGAACAGGGTGCCACATTCATCTATGAAATTAAATACTCCTTTTGAATCATACTTCGGACACAAACCAGATGTGTCAAACCTACGGGTGTTTGGGTCCACTGCATGGGCCCGGATTCCACATGATAAAAGAAGGGCTTTGCAACCGCAGAGCATAGAATGTATATTTATTGGGTATCCTGATGAATATAAAGGATTCAAGCTACTATATATCAATACCAAATATATCATCATAGAGAGAAGTTTCAAGTTCGATGAGCCTCTTCAGGAGGTGGAACTAGTGAAGGAGAAAACTGCTGAATTTCCTTCCTATTCCACTGAATATTTGGATGATGAAATTGGGGGTGATGACCTTGATTTGGATCCTCTATTTTCTGATATAAGTGTGAAACAATCATCAAATTCTAAATCAGAACCTGAAGTGCAAAATCATCTTCCTACATGGGCCCAACGGACACTCTCCTCCGCAGGAGACAACATTGGAAATCCAGATGATCCAAGGAGAACCCGGTCTGATTTCCAAAGAGCAGGTATTGCGCTTTCTTGTTTTGATAATTTGCTGTCCAAAAATTTCTATTTGATGATTAGTTTAGATCCAAAATCCTACTACCATGCTCAGAATGATCCGAGATGGCAAGTTGCCATGGATGAATAGATGAATTCTCTTCAGAAAAACACTACTTGGGAGCTAGTTTCTCTTCCTCCGGGAAGGAAATTGGTTCAATGCAAGTGGGTGTTTCAGACAAAGGTTTCTGCTGATGGAAGCACCTGAAAATATAATGCAAGGCTGGTATAAAAAGGTTTCTCTCAGGTCCAAGGAGTGGACTACCATGAGACCTTTGCACCGGTTGCAAAAAAGGACTCCATCCGCCTTGTTTTGGCTATTTCCGCATCCAAGCACTGGGAGGTGCATCACATGGATGTTAAGTCAACCTTTCTGCATGGAGATATTCATGAGGAGATATACATGAAGTAACTTGAGGGCTACATCACTGATCCATCTTTGGTTTGCAAGCTAAAGAAGTCACTATATGGGTTAAAACAGGCCCCAAGAGAGTGGTATTCCCAGATGGATGCCTTCCTTCTCTTGCAAAACTTTCAGAGATGTAGATCAGATAAAAATGTGTATTTACAGCAGAATTATGGTCATCTAATTATCATTGTTTTATATTTTCATGACTTACTGATCACAGGTAGCACAATTTCCTCCATTTCAGCCATCAAAACTGCTCTCCACAATGCCTTTGAAATGAGTGATTTGGGGATTCTAAAACAATTTTTGGGGCTCAAAATTGAGCAAAATTATGATGGGATTATGGTCACTTAGTCCAAATACATTTCAGAAATATTATTCAATTTTAACATGGCTGAATGTAGGCATGCACCATTCCCTTTCCTTTCAGGGATCAGCCTTGAAGAAGGAAAACACACACCTCCCATGGATTGCACTATCTATCGACAGCTGATTGGTAGCTTGTTGTACTTGACACATTATAGGCCTGTTGCATCAAGATACATGTAGCAGCCTCATGATATTCATTGGAAGGCAGCCAAGAGGATCCTCCAGTACATTCAGGGAACCAGGACCTATGGCATTCACTATGCTGCAGACTCCAAGCTAGAGCTAGTTGGATACACATATCTCGATTGGGTGGGTGATTCTACTGATCAGAAGTCAACTTCTGGATATGTATTCATGTTTGGTGGTGGCCCTATTTGCTGGTCAAGCAAAAAACAGGCCTCCATAGCACTATCTTTAGCAGAGGCCGAGTATCGAGGAGCGGTGAATGCTTGCATCCAAGCAGTTTGGTTGCAAGGCATTCTTTCAGAGTTTGATCTTGGTAGTACTTTGTCCACTATCCTCTTTTGTGACAACCAGAGTGCTATTAATATATCCATGGATCTAGTTACCAGGAAGAGGACCAAGCATGTAGAGATTCACACTACATCAGGGAGCTAGTGCATGATAGGACCATCATTCTGCAATACTGCCTGACTGATGAGCAGATTGTAGACATCTTCACCAAGAGCTTTTCAGAAAAGAAGTTCACTTACCTCTGTTCACTGTTGGGGGTGATTTCATCATGGTGATCCAGACTACTTTCAGTGTTCAGCTTGAGGGGGGGTTTTTCCCACTGGGTTTTCCCTCTTTTCCTCACTTAGTTTGTTTTGAGCATTGTTTCAGTTTCATCATTGTACAGGGTGACCTATGGCCTTAGTTTCCAGGGCCCTAGAATTTTTATGCATCTATGTTTTCTAACTCTTCCTGAGTATAGCTTAAGGGGGGATGTTGTAGACATTTACCATCATACACACTCTTTTTGGTCAAATTGGCCTAGTTAAACCACTATCCTAAGTATAATTGACATTAATTGACATCAATGGAGCATTAATTGCCATCATCCAGTCACACCCACACCTACCTACAATCAAGGAGGCTAACTGGAGCACTCTGGGGGTAATCTGAGTGATATTAATGCACCTAATTGCTAACTGGTGGTTAAAATCAGTTCAACCAGTCAGTTAAGGCACCTCCTCTCTTTAAATATATTATTTAATGATTATTTATTATTATTTAATGATCTGGAGTCAACAGGGCACCTCCACCAACTTCTGATGGTCAGTTCAGCTTCAATTAACCTCATCGGGGTTCATTGAAGTCATGGAGCACTAGCACTTAAGGGTTGGCTTGCTATAACATGTGTTTGATCTCCTTCAGTTGAGATTCAGTCATTTATCTTCCCAAGTTACTATTAATCAATTAAAATTAATCAACAACAGATTGAGGGTTACATGCATTCAAGATCAACATATAACTGATATGTTAATTGAAAAATTAACATCAATTAAACTTTGTTGTGAAACCATTTGCATAAATAAATAATGTTTTAATTAAATAAACTCTTTCAAAACATCATGAACACACATATCATTACCAAAGATAAACCAGAACTATAGATCATTGTGTTCAATAAATTTCAAAAGATTTGACAGCATTGATAAGCAATCCGAAGTTAAAATCAACATTCATTAAAGAAACTTGATCAATAAACAAAAGAAGATCTAAAAATTACTTTACTGTATAATGAAACTCTATAAGAAATTACAAGCTTAGCACCAAACAAAGTGTCTCCATTTGGAGCACTACGGACCTGAAGAGGCTATGTGGAAGATGGAGGATGCCATGCGATTGGCACATCCATTTTCGTTCAATTCTACGGAACACTGAGGCGGTGCCAGTGTAGCATTTTTTTCATATTTTGTAAAGCACTAAGGACAGTGCTATTGAAGGGGGAGGGGAATGTAACACCCTAGTTTTGACCTCATTTTGAATTAATATACATGATACACATATTGTAAATAACCATGGTGCGGAGCTAAAGGCAAAGTACCCACCATGATTTGGTTATGGTATGTTTTGGATTGAAATGTTCACCGATGGTATATCGGGACATGCGGCATACATATTAAGTTGTGGCACCATGTAACTATGCATTTTAATTAATAACCCAACCAACTATGTTCGTGGAAACTAAATTGAGAAGGGGCATGATTTCCAAAGGATAAGGAAGGGGAAAGTTAAATCCTGAGCCATGCGGAAAGCCATGTGTCACCTCTCTCTTCACTCACCCTCCCTTATCTCATCCAACCGCCACCCTTCATTATTCTGTTGTTAGTGGGGCATATATTCACTGAGAGCAAGACCACTATGCCACAATTGTCACTCTCCCCACGTGCCTGCACTCTCTACATGACGCACCTTCTGAATTGCGGATTGTCGGTCCACTATCCGAAGGTTGATTGTTCATTCACCTCGCGTGGACTGAGTTAAAGGAATACACATTCCATTGTTTGGGGTTCACTTTTCTGTCAGGATCACTATTCTATGAATTTTCTTCCCTTGTTCATGCAGAGCATTGGTCTCTTCCTACCATTGTTAGACTGTTGTGATTTTCCTCACCGATCGCTGGTGGTAGCTTACTTCATGAATTACCGATCGTGTTTTTCCTGTACAATGTAGATTTTGCATTAGAATGTTTTGTTTCCTCTGTGGTTTGTTGGCTGTTATTCCATCATGGAATCGTAGTCATGATTGCATTTCCAGCTATGTGTTTTAGCTGTATCTGGCTCCCCTCACGTACAGATTGAGAATTGGTTCTCTTTCTGTTTTTTGGTTTGTGTATTTTCCTTCAGCGATTGCAGTAAATATTGTGTGTTGTGGGATCAGAGTTGCTCGTGGGCTCTTCATGGCCACGATTGCTGGACTGTGTTTTCCTTGGTAAAAGTTTGAATAGCTGTTTGGCTTCTTGCATGCAGTGGTTTTGTCCTCGGACTGCATTGGAGTGGTGAATGAGGGCCTGAGGTGCTTGATAAACCTGGTGGATTGAGAACCACACAGACAGAGCTACTGAGCTGGCTTTCTTCTCCACAACCCCTGAATAGCACTGGAAAGGAGATCAGGGTCTGAGGGACTACGTTGTAGAGAAAGGGATGATTTCCTTATGTTGGGTGTGTGTGGGTGTTCTAGAGGCCAATATGGTTCTGGTGTCGATGCACCAGCTTAGCATTATCCTTTCCCAGATCCTGGATGGCATGATAAACCCAACTTTGTTGGCTTGGCTGATCCGTTGTTCGCCTAATAAACCCAACTGTGTTGGATTGGATGAGCTGTGTACCCTAGTGGTGTTGTTATCCTTGGCTATGTGTAAGCCTATTAGTTCCTTATTCCTTGGGGAATCATGCCTAGCTCAGGGGTAGCAACATTGCTGAGAGGTTAAAGAGCACGTGGGCCTATGGTTGGGTGCAATGTTGCAGCGACGTAACTGGTTGCGGAACAAGATCTTTATAAGATAAGTATTCTTGCCTAACTTGTATCTGTAATTATAATTACCATTGATGAATGATGTTATACATGTTAAATGCTGATCCATATATGCATGAATGCTAACTGATATGTTTTGCTTCCATTGTGTATATGAATGACTATGATTCTTGATATGTTTTATGTTTTAAGTATCATGCTTCAGCAATATATTTATGTATGTTCATGTTCATGGGGCTAGATCCCCATATGTTTTGATGTATAATAGCATCCTCTTGCCCAGTCGGAGGGTTGGGGATGTTACAGTGTGGTATCAGAGCTCTAGTTGTAGCGTGGGCTTGAATGGGCCATGACAGATCAGATAACAAAGGTAGGTTTCCTTCTGCCCGGTAGCAATCAAAAAAATTGTGGCAAGAAAACTAAATTTTTTTTCTAAGTGGTAGAACTATCGACACATCAGAAGACTTAGTGACAATATCTTGCAATGCAGCGAGCACTTAGTGGGAATGCCACCCAATGGACGGTAACTAGAAAAACTTTGAAAATTTTCTAAGTCCGACCATCAGTGATTGGCGGAAGATAGTTGTTCTCATCGCCGATGGTTAGACGGGGAAACTACCGATGAAAATCGACAAGAATTAGTTGAATGGGTTGCCGCCGTTGTGGCTACCAATGGGACTAAAATGCCAATGCAGTAGTGCTAGTGGTTTTGACTGTTGACAGAAGAATAAAGTTTCAATTTTTTTTTTTAAGTGTTGAAATCATCGGCGGAAATTAGTTGATCAAGCGCTTGCCGTTGCGGATGGCTAGACCACTATGCTTCCGATGCATAGAGCCTCCGACCGCCGATGGCACAAAATTTTGAAAATTTTTCTAATGCCAAAATCATCGGCCATTGAAAGAAGACAGTGTTTCGTCCATCCGTCATTGTGGAAGCCTAGAGCACTAGTCTTTCGAAAGGGAGAAGCTCCGATTGCCGATGCCGGTCAAAATCATGCTTCAGTTTTCTGATCGAAAAGCATTAGCGGATTGGACCGCCGATTGAAAAAGGTTCGAAGATGATGAGCTGCCATTGTGGCTGCTGATAGAACTAACCCGCCTATGCTTTAGTCTTCACTCGTTGATGCTGAGGTGTTAGTGGATTATGGCGACAACAAGTAGTTACTTGATCGGAAAAGGATAGGGGAGATGTAGCCACCAAAGTCAATGGAAGATAGATAAAGTTTTTTTCGATAGATAACAAGCGGATGGGCAGAAAATAAGTGATTGTTGAGCCGATGAAGGTTCGGAAAGGAAGAGAAAATTTTCAAATTTTTTTATAAGTCATGGAACCATCGACCATCGGCGATGGTTAGTTGATCACATCGTCGGTGATCAGATGATGCAGTTGTCGATGAGCTATGTCAAAGTTTGTTGAACATCCACCATTGCAGAATGTTAGGCGACTAACAAGTTATGCTATCCCTGATGAAGTTCAGAATGATAATCCACTACGGGGTTGATACAGCGGAAGAAAATAGATGAGAAACTCACTGAGACAGCGGAAGAATTTAGAAGTTTCAGTCGCTGAAGAAAATGTTGGAAAGTTTTGAATATTTTTGTCTCAGGTCATTAGAGAAGTATTAAGGTTCAGACCACCGATCGAAAGGAAAAGGAAGATTGTAAACCCACCATTGTGGCTTCCCAAAGGACTATGCACCCGATGAACAACACGTTCGACCACCGATACCATGGAGAACCTTAGCTGAAGAAACCGCCGATGGGTACACCTCAGCATTTTCGTTATAGATTCGAAGGGTTAGACTGCTAAGTACCCAATATGGAGCAAGGGAATAGACCAACGAATCATCGACACGCTGGGAATTTAGCAAGGAAGAGACTCGACTTGAGAAGAAAAAAGGCATCAAGAAATTGTTAAGGATCGAATCATCGATCGGAAGCTCAGTCAGTTGGTTGCAGAAACCAAAGTAAGAACACTTTCCACCATTGCGGCTGCTAAAGAGACTATGCACCCTATCAACAGATGGTTTGCTCACTGACACAGAGTGGGATTTTATTCATTTTACCTGCCGAAACGCTGAAAAGTAATAAAACAACAGACCACCGATGAAGATCAGAGGCATAGTTGTTTTGACCACCGCAATGTCGGAGATTAGTTGGGAGGGGGTCCGATTGGACCTAAGAAGATTTGGGTTTTTTTTTCAGGAGAATTTCTCAGTGATTTTTCGAGTAGTTTTCGACTGCCTTTGAGTTGATTTTCAGCAGATTTTAGTAGACTGTCGTGGTCATAGGGCTGAAAAGAAATAGGGAAAATTCTATATTTTAACATAATTGTTGTTTTATGAAATTTCCAGAAGAAAAAGGTAAGTAGTTTGATTTATATTAATGTATGCATCTAACAGTTTGTTGCTAACACATTTGCAGAACTATAGATAATTTCCAAGAGCAGTACTCCAGAAAGAACAGTGTGGTAAAACAAGAGGTGGTTCAATCATGAGAACCCATGATGGGTATGGTGCTCAAGATTCTTACGAGCGAGTAGAAGATGCCATGGGAGAAAATGTCCGTAATGGAAATGATGACATAGAGTCTAATGGAAGGAGATTCCAGGGGACACCGTCTGAGGTTACGGCCACCATGAAAAGCTTGGTTAAAGCCCAAGAAGAGCAGCATCAGTTGAATTCTGCCATTTTGCAGAGTTTGACAGATTTACAGAAAAAGATAGATTCTGGATGAAGTACATCAAGGCCAGAAGGCAGTAAGAGCAACACTAGGAGATTCAGAAGAAGAACTTCCAATGGATCGTCTAACTTTGAAGAATCCAGTGGAGATACAAGCTCATCTTCTCATAAAAGTAAAAGAATAAGGCATCAAAGGGATCGCTCTCGAGATGAATTTAGGAAAGCTAAACCTCCTACATTTGACGATGAGATAAAGACGGGACAAGAAGCTGAATCTTGGCTTCTTGGGATAAAGAAGTACTTTCAAGTGCAGGATTATTCAGTAAACATGAAGGCAAGAGTTTCCATATACAATATGAATGGACAAGCCTCCATTTGGTGGGAACACTTCAAGCAAATAAAGAGGATCAGTGAAAGGAAACTGAAGTGGAAACAGTTCAAGAATTATTTTAGACAAAAATACCTCTCTGTCAGGTATTATGATGATAAGATTAAGGAATTCCATGAGCTGAGATTGGGACAGCAAACCATGGATGAATATGCAAATAAATTCTTGGAATTGTTGAGGTATGTCCGGTACATCAGAGATGAAAAAGTGAAGGTCCAACGGTTTCTAAGTGGATTTTTGCAAGCCTACAAAGATAGAATTGAGTTTTATGAGCTGACAACTCTCGAAGAAGCAATAAGAAAGGATAAGTATTGCTATGAGCAAAGCAAAGGTAAACCTGATTACCATAAGGCATGGAAGGACAAGAAGACTAAAAAGTTTGACCAAAGAAAGAAAGGTTTCAAACATTCTAGATTCAGGAATTAGCAGAAGCAGCCATCCCAAGCTACGAGTAATCTAGTTGGAGTGACAGGTGGAAAGCCTAAAGAGCCACATCCGAATAAAGGTCTACTCAAATGTTGGAAATGTGAAGGACCTCACTTGCGCAGATATTGTCCACTTGAGAATGAAAGTGCAAGGCCAACTTATAACATTCAGGGAGTAGAAATAGTGGGTCAGGTAGCCAGAGCAGTCCCTAGAATTTATGCAGCACTCGAGGAACGCCAGGCAGATCACCAGTCAACAGTGGTTGAAGTTGCAGGTAAGATTGTTTAACAATCTGTTTCTATTTTCATTGACCCTAGTTCTACTCACAGTTACATTACTCCTAGGGTAGTGGAGATTTGTGCTTTTAAGAAGGTAAAGCATGGAAAATCTTGGTTAGTCCAGCTAGCCACTAGGACTAAGAGGAAAGTCAGTGAATTGGTAGAGAAATGTCCATTGGTTATGAATGGATTGATCACTTGTGTGGATCTAAATGTTCTACTGCTTGGTTCCTATGATATTCTCATTGGAATGGATTGGTTAGAATCTCACAGAGTGAAGCTTGACTATTATAACAAGACTTTTGAATACACAGATGAAGAAGGAAACCCAGTAGTAGTGAAAGGTATCCTGAAGGTAATTTCAATAAGATAGGTTTCATCAATGCAGTTGAAGAAGTTCTGTAGGAAAGGTTTCCAATTGTATGCAACTCATATTCTAGAACCAACAGGAGGTGAAACTCCTAGGTTGAAGGACTATTAGGTGTTACAGGAATTCAAGGATGTTTTTCTTGATGAGATTCTAGGGCTTCCTCCAAAGAGGGACATTGATTTCACCATTGAACTTGTGCCAGGAGCAGCCCCAATGTCCAAGACACCCTATAGAATGAGTACACCAGAGAAGCTAGAATTGAAGATGCAACTGCAAGAGTTGTTGGAAAAGAAGTATATCTGACTAAGTGTGTCTCCTTGGGGAGCTTTGATTTTGTTTGTAAAGAATAAAGATGGTACACTTAGGTTATGTATTGATTATAGATAGCTGAACAAGGTTACTGTGAAGAATAAATACCCTTTACCCAGGATTGATGACCTCTTTGATCAAATGAGAGGAGCAAAGGTATTTTCCAAGATTGACTTGAGTTTTGGTTACCATCAGGTGAGAATCAAGGATGAAGACATTCATAAGAAAGCCTTCAAGACAAGGTATGGACATTATGAGTTTGTAGTGGTACCATTTGGTCTCACAAATGCACTAGCTACATTTATGTGCCTTATGAACAGTGTCTTCAGTAAGTATTTGGACAAGTTTGTTCTTGTCTTCCTTGATGACATTCTTGTTTATTCCAAGAATGAGGAAGAACATGAAGAGCACTTGAGACTGACATTGCAAGTGCTCAAGGAACATCAGCTGTATGCAAAGTTGAGAAAGTGTGACTTCTACAGGGATAGAATTCAGTACTTGGGTCACATTATCTTCGAAGAGGGTATATCAGTAGACCCTGAGAAGATTGAAGCCATCATGAATTGGCCTACTCCAAGAAATGTGACAGATGTAAGTTCTTTTATGGGACTTGCAGGATACTATAGGAGATTCATTGAAGGAATTTCCAAGGTTTCACATGCCATCACCTCTTTGCAGAAGAAGGGAACAAAGTTCGATTGGAATTCGAAGTGTGAAGAAAGCTTCCAGCGGTTGAACAATCTTCTCACCAGTGCACCAATATTGAAAGTTACAGATCCAGAAAAAGACTTTGTGGTATGTACCGATGCATGCAGACAAGGGCTTGGAGGAGTCCTTATGCAGGAAAACCATGTGATATGTTATGAGTCAAGAAAGCTGAAGGAGCATGAGAAGAACTATGCCACTCATGATCTAGAGCTTGCAGCCATAATACATGCTCTCAAGATGTGGAGACATTACTTGATGGGTAGGAGATTTGAGCTCAGAACAGATCATTGTGGGCTAAAGTATCTATTTGATCAGCCTACTTTGAATGCTAGGCAAGAAAGATGGCTGGAATTTTTATGTGAGTTTGATTTCAAAATCAATCACATAAAGGGAAAGGAGAATAAGGTAGCTGATGCACTCAGTAGGAAGATGTAGGAAATGCATGTGACATCTCTTAGTATTTTCCAATCAGATTTGATGCAGCAGATTGTTAGTCATGTTGCTGGAGATGAATTGTATGAGCAGGTAAAAGACAAATTGCAACAGCAAAGTCTTGAGAAGAGGTATGAGGGATATAAATTGGAAGAAGATGGACTTCTCACTTATAAAGGTAGAATTTATATTTTGAATGTAGCAGATTTGAGGAGAGTTGTTATGGATGAAATCCATCAAGCTCCGTATTCTGGTCACCCGGGATATCAGAAGACAATTGCTACAGCTAGAAAACAATACTTTTGGCCAGGAATGAAAAAGGACATGGCTGAATACATTTCAAGGTGCATGAAATGTCAATAGGTAAAGGTTGAGAATCAACATCCAGCAGGTTTGTTGCAGCCTTTTCCAGTTCTGGAATGGAAATGGGAAGTTATTTCCATGGATTTTATTATGGGATTGCCGATGACTTGGAGACAACATGATTCCATCATGGTTGTGGTAGACAAGTTGACCAAAGCAGTAAATTTTATACCAGTGAAGTCTACACACAAGATGGATGATATTGCTAAGATATTCATGAAGGAGGTTTTCAAATTGCATGGATCGCCGAGGGCAATAGTTTCTGACAGAGATGTCAAGTTCACTTCCAATTTTTGGAAGGGGTTGTTTGTAGATTTGGGTAACAAGTTGAACTTCAGCACTACATACCATCCTCAGACAGATGGGAAGACCGAAAGAGTGAATCAGGTGCTTGAAGATATGCTTCGCATGTATGTGATGGACAAACCAACCAAGTGGGAAGATTACTTACACTTGGTAGATTTTTCTTACAACAATGGATAGCAGGCATCCTTGGGGATGAGTTCGTATGAAACTTTGTATGGAACAAGGTGTAGGACACTAGTGACTTGGGATAACCCAGTGAACAGAGTTGTGCTTGGACCATAATTGCTCAAGGAAATGGAGCAAGAGGTTGTAAAGATCAGGCAGAATCTAAAAACAGCCCAGGATAGACATAAAAGCTATGCAGATATGCATAGGAAGAACAGAGAATTCAGTGTTGGGGATCATGTCTACCTCAGAGTGAGGGCAAAGAAAAGTTCATTGAAGCTTGGGAGTTGTGCCAAGCTGTCACCAAGATATTGTGGGCCATTTGAAGTTCTTGAAAGAATAGGGCATGTTGCATATAAACTTGCATTGCCTTCTAGTACTAGAGCTCATAATGTTTTTCATGTTTCTTTGCTTAAGAAATATGTACATGATCCCAACCATGTGATAAATTGGGATGTGATTCAGGTGGAACCTGAGGGAGAGTTTCGAATCGAGCCAATGTGCATCCTCGATAGGAAGGTCACAATGCTCCGGAACCGAGCCATAGGGCAGGTAAAGGTGCAATGGGAGCACTATAGACCTGGAGAGGCTATGTGGGAGCTAGAGGATGCCATGCGATTGGCACATCCATTTTTGTTCAATTATGCGGAACACTGAGGTGGTACCAATGTAGCATTTTGTTCATATTTTTTAAAGCACTGAGGACAGTGCTATTGAAGGGGGAGGGGAATGTAACACCCTGGTTTTGACCCCATTTTGTATTAATATACATGATACACATATTGTAAATAATCATGGTGCGGAGCTAAAGGAAAATGCCCCACCATGATTTGGTTGTGCTATGTTTTGGATTGAAATGGTCACCGATGGTATATTGGGACATGCAGCATACATATTAAGTTGTGGCACCATGTAACTATGCATTTTAATTAATAACCCAGCTAGCTATGTTCATGGCAACTAAATTGAGAAGGGGCATGATTTCCAAAGGATAAGGAAGGGGAAAGTTAAATCTTGAGCCATGGGGAAAGCCATGTGTCACCTCTCTCTTCACTCACCCTCCCTTGTATCATCCAATCCCCACCCTTCATTGTTCTATTGTTAGTGGGGCATCTATTCACTGACAGCAAGACCACTACGCCATGATTGCCATTCTCCCCACGCACCTACACTCTCTACACGACGCACCTTCTGAATTGCGGATGGTCGGTCCACTATCCGAAGGTTGGCTGTTCATTCCATTGGAGGAATTTTGGGGTCTAAAATGGGCCTCCTAAGGAAAATAATCAAATAATAGTTAAAATAATAAAATAATATTTATTAATTTAGGAGGAAGAAAGGAAAAAACTACTTTTTGTGTTGGTATTTTCGGCATATCTCCCTGTGGTTTTAGTCAAATTTCGATTGGTAGAGCTTGTTGGATGTAGAATTTGATTCTACATCAAACGAGTACACACATTGCATACTTTTGATGGACCCCGCTACCCCCAAAACAAGAAATACCTGAAAAATGTGATGATGACATCATCATCACATTTTTCAGGTATTTCTTGTTTTTGGGGTAGCAAGATCTATCAAAAGTATGCAATGTGGGTACTCATTGGATGCAAAATCAAATTCTGCATCCAACGAGCTCTCCCAATCGAAATTTGAGTAAAAACATAAGGAGATATGTCAAAATATGAACAAAAAAAGTAGTTTTTTTATGACAAATATGTCAATTCAACCATTATGGTTGACTCATTTTATTGAAAGTCTATTGGTTCTTGAATTCAAACTCACAAGAAATTATTTTGGAACATTTTCTTATAAGGCCCATTTTAGACCCCAAATTTCCTCTAATGACCTCGCACAGACTGAGTTAAAGGAATACACATTCCATTGTTTGGGGTTCGCTTTTCTCTCAGGATCGCTAGTCTATGAATTTTATTCCCCTATTCATGTAGAGCATTGGTCTCTTCCTACCATTGTTAGACTGTTGTGATTTTCCTCACCGATCACCGGTGGCAGCTTCCTTCACGAATTGATGATCGTGTTTTTCCTGTACAATGTAGATTTTGCGTTAGAATGTTGTGTTTCCTCTGTGGTTCATTGGCTGTTATTCCGTCATGGAATTGTTGTCATGATTGCATTTCTAGATATGTGTTTTAGCTATGTTTGGATCCCCTCACACACAGATTGAGTGTCGTTTCTCTTTCCGTTTTCTGGTCTGTGTATTTTCCTTCAGCTATTGCAGTAAAGATTGTGTGTTGTGGGCTCAGATTTGCTCATGGGTTGTTAATGGCCATGCTTGCTAGACTATGTTTTCCTCGGTAAAAGTTTGAATAGCTGTTTAGCTGGTTGCATGTAGTGGTTTTGTCCTCGGACTGCATTGGAGTGGTGAATGAGGGCCTGAGGTGCTTGATAAACCTGGTGGATTGAGAACCACATAGACATAGCTACTGAGCTGGATTTCTTCTCCACAACCCATGAATAACATTGGAAGGGAGATTAGGGTCTTAGGGATTGCGTTGCAGAGAAAGGGATGATTTCCTTGTGTTCGGTGGGTGTGGGTGTTCTAGAGGCCAGTCTGGTCCTGGTGTCGGTGCACCAACTTAGCATTAGCCTTTCCCAGCTCCTGGATGGCCTAATAAACCCAAGTTTGTTGGCTTGGCTGATCCATTGTTCACCTGATAAACCCAACTGTGTTGGCTTGGTTGAACTGTGTACCCTAGTGGTGTTGTTATCCTTGGCTACATGTAATCCTGTCAGTTCCTTATTCCTTGGGGAATCATTCTCGACTCGGGGGTGGAATCATTGCTAAGAGATTAAAGAGCATGCAAGCCTATGGTTGGGTGGAATGTTGCAACGACGTAGCTGGTTGCGGAACAAGCTCTTTGTAAGATAAGTATTCTTGCCTAAGTTGTATCTGCAATTATAATTACCATTGATGAATGATGTTATACATGTTAAATGCTGATCTGTATATGCATGAATGCTAATTGATATGTTTTGCTTCCATTGTGTATATGAATGACTATGATTCGTAATATGTTTTATGTTTTAAGTATCATGCTTCAACAGTATATTTATGTATGTCCATGTTCATGGGGCTAGATCCCCGGATGTTTCGATGTATAGTAGTGCCCTCTTGCTTAGTTGGAGGGTTGGGGACGTTACACTCTTATGCTGATTTTTCCTCCTTGGCAGCAACATCTCCCATTCTTTATCTTCAAACAATTGAAAGCCAAAAAATTACAAATCTCTGAAAGAGAAATATTTTCAAGCTTTGTCAAGCGCTTCCCTCACCGCCCTTAATAGGAAGGATCTACCCTTTAAATAATAATTACAAAAGATAAAATTCCCATAAAATAAAGGATTACAAAATTAGACCTTTCTCCTCTTACCGTTATAGAAAGTGCTCTAAACAAAAATTTTCAAGATATTCACCAAATATTTGCGGGAAAGATCTCGTAATCAACCGTAAAGATTAACCATAGCCTACTAATTATCTGCTACTTATGATGAAGGATCTAGATGATCTGTCTTAAAAGATTCATGATGATCAACAATATCCTTAAAAACTGAAAAGTCATCCACTTGTTCGTCCTTCAAAGGAATTGATGGAAAAACAAGTTTTTCATTGATTATAAGATCCGAGATAATGGTGTGTCCTTGATCAACCATTTTTTTAGTGACCTTCATTTTCTTCTTTTGAGGAAAGTGTATGAAAATAAATATGGCCTCAGGTTCTTCTTCAATACCACTGCTTTTATTAGGAATATTCATATTAAAAGGTGGATACATAGGTTCTTGATAAAGAACAGGATGAAGATCCTTTTCTTTATCAAACCTAATCAAATATTTGTGGTCCCCTTGCATATTGCACTCAGTATAAGAGTCAGAAGAAACAATTATGGAAACTAGCCAACAATACTTACATATTACAGTATGTAAAACAACCAGTTACTTATGTCGAAGCTTGTATTTAATAGGAAGCAAAAGATATTTTCATAAATGATTAAGCGTGATAGATTGTCATAGTTAATATCTTACGGCCTAGAACTTGCAATTATCACTTCTGTATTGGCATGATGTGCAACATGAGTTGACAGAAATTGGGTTAATACAGAGTAAGATTCACACATGATTTACATCAAATCTTAGCACCTAATTCATTACAACTTAGTCGAATCAATGATTACCAATTCATCAGAGATTACAAGTGAAAATCGTAATTTAAAAATTGAATCACAGACAAAAGAATGGAGAAGCTGAATGATCATTAAAAACACAAAAAAATCCCAAACATTGGATCAAGATGAATCCATGACAAATATTTAAACTTACAAGCTGCATCTCCCCCGCAATCCTTAATTGCAGAATGCGGGAATGCAAACACTCTTGCAGTTTAATTAACCTTTCTGCAATCTGCAATCCACAATTTGTGGGTTGCGAGTTACAGAAACAAACAACACAATTTATTAACCAAACTACTACCCGCAATCCGTAATTTGCAGGTTGCGGGATGAAAAGTGCAAAATATTTACAAAACAATCCCGCAATCCACAATTGCGGGATGCGGGTTGTAGGTTGCAGGAAAGACACACTTTTGGGAAAAATTAATTCCTTTTGCAACTCACCAAATTGCAGATAAATGCATAAATTTTAAAAATGTTAAATAAATCAATCATAGAAATCATGATAAACAGCATGGGAATCCAAAAATGACTAAGGAACTTAAGCATCACCTTTTGCATATAAAAATTTGGGCTCTCATGTTTTGGATAAAACTTGGGATTTTTTGTAGCTACAACAAATGGCGACTAGCTGGGAAGAACCAGTTATCTCTGAATTATAGTCTTGAAATTTAAAAATTAAGAATGAAGATAAAATTCTTTCACATGCTACATCTCAAATAATATGAATAGATTTATCACTGAATGATATAGTATTGGTCATACTTCAAAACTTCTAAAACATCCAATTCATTCCCATCATTATCCAAAAACTTTTCTAAAGATAAACTCATTTAAAAATAAATAAATTACTCATAAAATGTAAGAATCAAGAACTTTTATGGGAATTAACCTCAGGAATTCAGGCTTAATCATATAAGACATAGTATTAAGAAATGACTCCAATACCACAGGATAGACCCTACTTCCAGCCGACGTTTAGAGCCACGACAGGGATTCCTTTGAACCTCACCTCCAAGCACTCTAGTCGCAATTTAATGTTAGATACATAGCTATACAATGACTCAATTTACTAATAGGTAAGAAACATCAGATGACTCTCTACGAGTGTGGGATGGCAAAGGATTCTTATAGATTTATATATATAATATTTATGATTTTAAATCCCAAAACACCACTGACGGATCCATTGCAGCTCGTAGGCATCGATAGCCTCGATAGGTACGTATTTTAACCTGTTTTTCTTGATGGCTTATCTCCCAAATAGCAAGTTTAAAGAAATATACAAACTATGTGTAATGTGCTAATCTCAATTTGAGATTGCCTAGTAAATGGGGGAGTAGACTTAGAAACTCCTTAAGAGAAAGGATGGCGTAAGGAATCTATAGATTACTAATATTTACAGATTGAAACTTCTTTCCTGAAACTGATTCTCTTAAAAGTAATTAAATTCAAACTCATATGTTCATGTTGATTTAAAGATAAAGTTCTAAGGATAATGATGGGAAGATTCAAATAGAATTATCAGCATAGTCTATTATTGATTTTTCACAATCAAAGGTTAACTAATCAAAATATTTGAATTCCAGCAAGTAGAAAACATTTATAAATATTTCCTTTATGGACTTAAAGACTGTAAAAGAGTGATAACCTATTTTATTTTAAAAGTGAAACATCATAAAAAATTCAAAACAAACTAGCAAGAGAAGAAAATGTAAGAATGATAAAATCAAACATTTATACAAGTGAAACCAAAAGTAAATCAAAATCTCACAACTATATCACTCACTAAAAGAAAAATTAGTGTCTAAAATTTGTTTTTAATAGATCACGAGATATCAGATTTAATTAGGTCTTTATTGAAAACAAATAAAGAAGCCTAAATTAAAATGTAAAATAATTTGCAACAACAAAATATGTAAAAACCCCCTTTCAAGTGGATATCCAGAAAAGATCAAAATTAGTGAGTAATGAAGATGTTCCAATTTAAATCACTTTGTCTCTTGTCAAAATATTCATGCTCTTAAAACTTGAAAATAACCAATTCAAAACATGTCACGACACTCGTTATAGTTTAAAACTAAAAACATAATTCTAACATGAATGCCTTGAACAAATAAAATAATAAATGAGAGCATGAATAATAGAAAGCAAAAGAGGATAAAAATACTTTCGTGGATGCATCTGGAGAAGCTTCATTTAAACTTGGAATTAGATTGTCGTCACAAATATTTTATTAAAGAAAAACCAAAACATAAATCTAATTAGAAAATAAATTATCAAAACTATTATATTCTACACCTATTCCGTGACACTACTCTAAAAAACAAAACTAAGTATAATCGAATTTCCAATGCAACCATGAAAGCATATGGAATCCTGCAAAAAGGAATAAGTGAACAATCAGAAAGCATGATATGAATGCTTGCAAATAAAAATGAAGAAAGAATGCATTAAAGCAAATAAGATGAAATTTATGTAAAAATAAAGAGAATTAAACCTTACCATCTTTATATACAAATAAGGAAAACAAAGTTTTACCATAATGATGAAATCTTGCTAAGAAATATTTCTCAAGCCAATCAGCAACCCAATCATGGTATGCACAATGAAAATCAAAAGAATGACATAAAGAGTTCAAAAGATTTATGTAATGAAATGGATTATTTGAAAGAGAATCAACATCAGTATTATAAGAATCCAAAGCTTCTTCTTTAACAATTATCTCCTTAGGAACGTTTTCTTGAATAAGATCAAGAAAATCACATCCAATTTGTTCCAACTTATTATCGTAAAAATCATCATAAATTTGTTGATTAAATTGGAAGTTCTCAAAGAGATCAAATTGCCTTTGATTATGTACTTGATAAGAGTTAAAGATATAAGATGTTATAAGTATAGAACTAGTATCATTAACATCCTGGTAAGAATCTTCTCCATCAAGCAAATGATTGTAAGAAGAAAATGTTTCTTCATTGTATGGTGAATCATAAAAGGAAGAATTATGAAAATAATCATTAGAAATAGTATTCATTTCTAGCAAAGAAGAATGACAAGAAGACATGGATTGATGATAAGGATAAGAATATTCTTGGTCTTCTTCATGCATTTCATAATTAACTTGTACCTCTTTAAGACTTACCAATGGAGAATTAGAATCTAAAATGTATGATTGAATGCCATTGTTATCAAATAGATCATGGTACATAGAAAAATATGAAGAGGAAATAAGTGCATGAAATTCATCTCTTTGTAGAATATTTTCATACTGGGATTCCTTAAGAGGGATTTTCTCAGTCAAAAGAGATATGTAGGAATGGTTTCAAATCAGAAAATTTTTCTTCTTCTAATGTAGTATCATCATCTCATGAAATATGCTCTTCTATAAAATCATTTAGGTCATAAAATGGTAATTGGGAAAACATATCACAAATTTCAGAACAATTAGTTGATTCAAAATCTATTAAAGGATTAACAGAATCATAAGTATGAGAATATTGAATCTCTTTACTTATACTAGAAGAAGATGGTTCAATATTATGATTAGAACTATTCTCTTGTACTTTAGAAGAATATGCTATAGAAAAATGATCTCCTTCATGATCAGTTAGACTTTGAATTTCATGTGAAATAGACATGGGCATATCAACATTTAATTCATCTGAATCATCGTATTGATTATGATCCATATCTAAGAAAGAGAAGGAAGTCACTTCTACAATTTTTAAATCCTTAGATTCTTCATACGAATCTAAAACAAGAGGTGGATGATTATTAATGTATAATTCAGATTTATCATCTACTAATTGATCAAATTCATGTGTAATAGAACTAGTGTGCTAAAACCATTCATGTATTACAGGACGATCTGTTAGAGGGAATCTAGAATAGAGATTAAAATTTCTAATTGCAAAATATTCTAATGATTCACCCTTATTTATAGTGAGTTGTTTCCATTCATTACATAATTTAACAAAGGAATAATGTCCAAAAGAAAGTATGAAAATATCTAGAAAATATTTAAAATAATGGAAAGAGGAAAAAGGTAAGGTTACAAAGCACTCTTTGACCCATCCCTCGATTGTGAAGGCTAACAATCTGCACAAAACATCTAGATCCATAATTTTGTTATCAAAACAGTTATAGGTAAATTGAAGAACATGATCTTGTGCTAAAATTTCTCTCTCGCCATCGAATTTGACTTCTATTAGTTGATTCAACAAATCTATTTGAAAATGAAAACTAATTTTCCTAGAAAAACAACTAACTATATATTCATGAGCAGAAAAGGAACTATATATATATTTTTGGGCTGGAGCCATTTTAAGATAATCTAATTAAGATAGCTCAAATGACCTTACATGTTCGATGGCCCTCCTTCTAGCACCATTTGTTGATGCCTCGATTGTGTAGGTGCTGGAATGGTGTCCAAGGAAAACAACGGGGGATGAAAACCCAGCCAAAGGATTCATATAATCCTACACAAGTATTACCCTATCCTCAAGTTGTTTGGTGTGGTTAACACCCAAGGATATTTGGCCTCCACTGACACTCTTTGAGTTGGTGATTTTTGTTCCAAAAGGATTAGTCTTCCTATGAACGAAAACAAGATATTGTATGTCTATAAAACAAAAGATCTACCTAGAAGGAAATCTAAGATAAGTTAGAACTATTCTAAGAAGGTGGCTTGTGTATGTGTAGGTCAACTTGATGTAGAAATAGATAAGTGCATTTATCAACTTAACAGAAATGTTAAAAGGTAAATTACTTATGTTCCCAAGTTACTATTAATCAACAACAGAATGAGGGTTACATGCATTCAAGATCAGCCTGTAACTGATATGTTAATTGAAAAATTATCAATTAAAATTACTGTGAAACCATTTGCAGAAATAAATCATGTTTTAATTAAATAAACTCTTTCAAAACATCATGAACACACAGATCATTAGAAAATATAAACCAGAACTATAGATCACTGTGTTCAATAAATTGAAAAATATTTGACAGCATTGATAAGCAATCAGGAGTTAAAATCAACATTCATCAAAGAAACTTGATCAATAGATAAAAAAAGATCTGAAAATAACTTTACTGTATAATGAAAGTCTGTAAGAAATTACAAGCTTAGCATCAAACAAAGTGTCTCCATTCTCTTCTGCTGATTTTTCCTCCTTGGCAGCAACGCTTCCCAATCTCTATCTTCAAACAATTGAAAGCTAGAAAATTACAAAGCTCTGAAAGAGAAATATTTTCAAGTTCTGTTGAGCACTTCCCCCACCGCCCTTAACAATGAAGGATCTACCTTTAAATAATAATTACAAAAATATAAAATTCCCATAAAACCAGGGATTACAAAATCAGACATTTCTCCTCTTATCGTCATAGAAAATGGTCTAAACAAAATCTTTCAAGATATTCACCAAATATTTGCGGAAAATATCTTGTAATCAACCGTAAAGATTAACCATAGCCTACTAATTATCCCCTATGTATGATGAAGGAGCTACATGATATGTCTTCAAAGATTCATCATGATCAACAATATCCTCAAAAACTGGAAATTCATCCACTTGTTCCTCCTTCAAAGGAATTGATGGAAAAACAAGTTTTTCATTGATTATAAGATCCTGGATAATGGTTTGGGCTTGATCAACCATTTTTTTTGTGACCTTCATTTTCTTCTTCTGAGGAAAGTGTATGCAAATAGATATGGCCTCATGTTCTTCTTGATCACTACCATTGCTTTCATCAGGAATATTTATATTAAAAGGCCGCGATATAAGTTCTTGATAAAGAACATGCTGAAGTTCCTTTTCTTTATCAAACATGATCAAAGATTTGTGATCCCCCTGCATATTGCACTCAGTATAGGCGTCAGAAGAAAAACTTATGGAAACTAGCCAACAATACTTACCTATTACAATATGGAAAACAACCAGTTACTTATGTCGAAGCCTGTATTTAACAGGAAGCAAAAGAGAGTTTTAGAAATGATTGAGTGTGATAGATTGTCATAATTGATATCTTATGGCATGGAACTTGCAATTATCACTTCTTTATTGGCATGACTTGCAACATGTGTCGACAAAAATTCGATTAAGACAGAGTAAGGTTCAAACATGATTTACATAAAATCTTAGATCCTAATTCATTACAACTTAGTCGAATCAATGATTACCAATTCGTGAGAGATTACAAGTGTAAATCGCAATTTGAAAATCAAATCACAGAAAAAAGAATGGAGAAGCTAAATGATCATTAAAAACACAAAAAAATCCCAACCATTGGATCAAGATGAATCCATGACAGATATTTAAACTTACAATTTGCATCTCCCCCGCAATCCGTAATTGCAGAATGCGGGAATGCAAATGCTCTTACAGTTTAATTAACCTTTCCGCAATCCACATTCCACAATTTGTGGGTTGCGGGTTGCGGAAACATACAACACAATTTATTAACCGAACTACTACCCACAATCTGCAATTTGTGGGTTGCGGGTTGCGGGATGAAAAGCTCAAAATATTTACAAAACAATCTCGCAGTCCGTAATTGTGGGATGCGGGTTGTGGGAAAGACACACTTTTGGGAAAAAATAATTCCTTCCACAACTCACCAAATCACAGATAAATGCATAAATTTTAAAAATGTTAACTAAATCAACCATAGAAATCACGATAAACAGCATGGGAATCCCATAATGACTAAGGAACTTAAGCATTTTTGCATATAAAAATTTGGGCTCTCGTGTTCTGGATAAAACATGGGATCTGTTGTAGCTACAACAAGGACCGAATGTTACATTTGGATGCCACATTCCTCACATAGATTCTACAAATTTTTATTGACATACTCTTTACCATTATCATTCCTAAGGATTTTAAACTTGTTCCCACTTTGGTTCTCAACTAGGGCCTTCCAAATCTTCAATGTCTCAAAGACTTCAGATTTTAGCTTAAGGAAGTACACCCAACAAAACCTTGAGTAATCATCCATGAAAGTGAGAACATACCTTGATCCTCCATAGGAGGGAGTGGGAAGAGGACCAATGGGATATGAATGCACCAATCCAAGTGTTTGTGTAGCTCTCCTTTCCTTCCCCTTCTCATAGTTGCGCTCTGGATGCTTTCCCACTACACAACCAATGCATGCACCATCAGAAAATTTGATAGGAGGAAGCCCTTCTACCATCTCATCCTTTCCGAATACTTGAAGTTATTTGTAATTCATGTGTCCAAATACCTCATGTTATAGCTTGAAGGTCTCATTGGCATGAGATAGAAGCACTTTCCCACTGGAATTTGGAAGAAATTTGGAGATTTTATACATTTTAGCTTGGTGATATGCATACCCCAATGCCACAACTTTGTTGGAGGATATTTATGCTATATATACCACATCAGGAGTAAATGTTACTCTCTTGGATTCTCAAGTATCTGTCATTTGGCATACTAAAAGAAAATTGGCTTCCATATCTGGTAGATAGAGGACATCATTGAAATATCCATGGTCAAGGTCGATCCTAGCAACTCCCTTGGTCTGGATCTCAGAGTCATCTCCCATTCGAATAGCTGGACCACTCTTCAAATACATGGAAGTGAAGAGGTCTCTAATAGATGCCATATGTATGGATGCTCCCAAATCAATGATGAAGGTGGATGGATAAGAAGAACTTGCAACCAAAGCATGGCATTTCTCCTTGCTGTTAGAACTTGAGCCTCCATCTTTCTTCCTTGCGCCATTTGGGACTGGGATGTTGTTTTTCTCCAGTAGCTCCACCTTCATGTCAATGGTCTTATTCATGTAGGAGATATCTAGATTCCATCCCTTGTCTTAATAGGTGCATTTGGTTTTCTTCTTTCCCTTCTTGTCCTTATACCTTGAAGGATTTGAACCCCCATTAGGATTCTTGGGTCTATATTGCTTCTTCTTCTTTGGTTGTTTCAAAATCTTGAATTTTTGCTTTCCTTTAGAGGAATTCGAAACACATGTAGCAAGTGCTTGATCCATGGTTGTTTTGATGGTGCCCATATGAACTAGCTTGTCTTGCTCCTGGGTGAAGGACTGCATGAAGCTTTCTAGTGTTGGAATTTTCCAATTTCGAATGGTTAGCTTGCCAGAAAGGAATGTGCTAACAAACACTGAGTATTCTGGCCCCAAATTCGAAAGGATTGACAGTATTAGTTGTTCTTCCTTCTTCTCAATTCCACACTACTTGAGTTGAAGTACTAGAGAATTAACTTTGGTGAGGAACTCCTGGATGGTGTCAAAATGCATTGGGCTCAGGGTTGTTATCTCCCAAAATAAATTTATTTTGACAGTAGGAAGAATTTGATTTATGTAATGAAATATCTAAGGATTACTAACAAATTAAAGGTCTCTGTTTTTTATATGGTTGAAAATTTGGAATTTATAGCTTTCGGTGGCTTAGGTGAGGATTTTAATAGCTCATCAGCCACCGAAAGGCTATATTTTGGCAGTTAACGGTTTAACGCAAGATAAAAGTAAACCACTAAAAGCAGGCCCGAGCAAGTAAAATGCAAAAACACTTTCGGTGGCTTAGGCGAGACTTCAAATGACTCATTAGCCACCGAAAAGTGTTGCTTTCGGCAACTTAGGGAGAAGACCACAAAGGATTTTAACCACCAAAAGCAGGCAGCAAGCGACATTGGTAAAGGCACTTTCGGTGGCTTAGACGAGACTCTGGACAGATCATTAGCCACCAAAAGGTGATGCTTTCGACAAATTATCGAACATTTCAAAGCATATTTTAACCGACGAAAGCAGGAAAATAAGCATTGGGGAAAAATCACTTTCGGTGGCTTAGGTGAAAGCTCAGACATTTCATTAGCCACTAGAAGGACAGGTTTTTGGTGGTTAAAAGGGTTTTTTGACAAGGCCACTATCTGCTGAAAGCTAGGTTTCACCACGATGCTGGGATAATGGTTTCGGTGGCTTAGGAAAATGGGATATCACTTCATTAGCCACTAAAATCCATCTTTTTGGTGGCTAGCAGACAAACTTCCGAAGGATATTAACCACCGAAAAGGTAAAATGTGGAAATGGTTAGAAAGCAGTTAAATCAAACCCCGTGAGTGAGATATACAATCAGTGAAGGGCATGACAAACCACCGAAAGGACTTGAGGCTGCATAACCGTGTGTGGAAATAACTGAAGGAGGTCATTATGAAACTAAGAAAGGACTGATAGGATTGGAAACCCTTAGTTTTCTTCCACCTGTCCAAAAGAACAGCAGATGAGCTCACCGAGTATCCAGGCTGATTTGTAATATGATTGTTGGGAAAAGGAAATCAAGAAGATCAACTGCTACCATCACCTTATGACCTCAGCATCCATCATGATAGCAAAAACCCTCATAATCAGTGCCAAAAACTCCAGCACATTTCACTTTCGATCTTAGCATTCCTCACCACCAGGAAAACCATCTCTGAGAAAGCAGCTTACTAACACACTGTCATACAGATATTAGAATTATTTTTGCAGGTACCTAGGTGTGGCATACATCAATATGAAGAAGGGAGGACCTTCTCTTAGGAAGGAGTTGGGAGATATCATATATTTGGAAGCACATCCAGAGGTCTATAAACTCTTCCAAGATGCTGGCTTCTAGAGGTTTTGTAAAAACATACAAGGTTCCCATCAGTAGGTGGTTGAGGCATTTGCCCTCTCATTTGATGGTTCAAAGGCAATCATAGGCAAAGAGGAATTTTACATAGATGAAACCCTAATTACTGAAGTGACTGAACTCCCTGGCACAGGATAAAAATGGTTCAAAACCACCATACCAAAATATGTAGAGTTCAGGTCTTACCTAAAGCCTGAGCATAGAGGAGTGGTGTGGAAGAAGAGTGTTCCATAATCCTGATTGGAAAAGAGGTGGCAAAAACTGTTGAATGCCATTGTGGTATACCTAACATGTGAAGGAATATATAATAGAGCCATGATCTACCATTTCAAGTTAATGAACCACTTCACAGGTAAAATCCCACTAAATTTTCCCTTTTAATTACATAGAAGTTTGGGAAAGATGGCACACCAAGTGAAATCCCAGCCAACCAAGATTGCTGATAGACTATCTCACCATGGCCTTATCCAACTATTGATCCAAGAGTTGTTGAAAAGAAGGAATATGGAATGGCCTTAATTCTTGTTTTGGAATGGATTTGAGATAGGCCTTCAGCCAGAAGAGAAGGGGAAGTCTCCTGCCAAAAATTCCAGCACACCAAGGAGTGGGAGAAGAAAGAGGAGAGCTATATCCCCAGCAGCAGCAGAACATCCTCCCTCCTCTTCCGAGGCCAAAAAGGTAAAAAGGAACTTGGACTTTGGTGAGAAGGGCCAGGAAGTTCAAACACACAATGAGAATATTTTGAATCTACCCTACTCAGATTCTGAAGAGGAGCAAGAGGAAGGTGAAGACCTAGCTTTGCATATTGTAGCAGTGACTAAAGAACTACCATCCCCCACACCAAAGGAGCAAGAGGAACCAGCAGAGAAGGCTTCCTCCAGCAAGCCCAAAACTCAAAAGATAAATCAATTACTAAGGGAAATTTATGAGATGGATATTTTGGAAAGGGAAACAAAGAAAAATAATGCTGCATTGACCAGCAGGAACAAGCTGCTACATAAGTCTTACCTAGAGTAGAGAGAAAGATATATTTTCCTAAATATACTAAATACAAGGTACCTAAAAGATAATACTAGATTGTATAGGATGATTAGGCTCCAAAGACTACAGCTGAAGGAGGCTAAGGTAAACCCTAGCAGCCACCCCATGTTGGAAACCCTAGCTGAAGCTGCAGTTAGTCTTTATCCTGTAGAAACTAGCCAGGTTGATGTTAATCCTCCTAGCACAGATCCTGTTGAAGAAGAAAGTTGAGCAGACATACCTAAAGGAACATTTTTGGAAGAAACCTAATATTTTTTGGAAAACAGGGCTTTCAGTGGCTTAGGTGCACGCTGAGGTAGTTCATTAGATACCGAAAGCGCCACTTTTGGAAGCTAGCAGTTCCCATAGTATGGCCTCTTAACCACCGAAAGAAGACAGAGGCTTAAAATTAAATTTTGGCTCGCAAGACCAGTTTTGGGCGAATATAAATGGCTCAGGGACAAAGTCTGGAGATGAAAGATGCAGAAGAAAGTATCAGAAAAGGTCTGTTTCAATTGTACTATGACATAATAGTGGAAAAGGTCACCAACACCTAGTTATCAAAAGAAAACAGTGACTTAACCAGCAGAGGGCTAGTGGCAGTGATTTCTAGCAGTTACCTCAGTTATCTGAAGGTTCATACAGTGAACTAATTCTTCAGTTAGTTAGACAAGTAGTTAATTAGGGTTTTGAAATCTAATTTGCAAAAAACTATTATTTTGTTTATTTTTTGTAAAAATAGATCCAAGTTTTCAAGATCTGAATTTTTTTGTAAAGGCTATAAAGCCTAAGACTTATTTTATGGAAAAGGTTCGACTTTGGGTACTTGTAGACCATTACTATTGTCAAGCTTCTCATATTTCTCATGACCTAATTTAAGCTCTTTTTCTATCATATGTTCAGCTTCCAATTTTCGTCTATTCTGTGCTTATGCTTGGATTTGTTATTCAGGACTATTCAGGTTTATTAATGTCTGATAGCTGTCATCCTATTAGCATATTGATGATTTGAATTATAAGTACCTTCCTTGTTATGATTAGCCATTTATATATATCTGTTTTATGTATGAATCTGCGAGCATGATAAGTTCTCCATCTCTGCATCATAATATCAAACCTCTTAACAGTGGTAGTTAGAATCCTGTAACATCCCCGACCCTCCTATTGGTGAAGAGGACACTACTATACATCAAATCATCTGGGCGTCTAGCCCCATAAACATGAACATGCATACATATAGTGTTGAAGCATGATACTTTAAATCATAAAACATATTACAAAGAATAATAATTCATTATACACAATGGAAGCAAAACATATCAATCAACACTTCATGCATATACAGATCAGCATTTAACATGTATATCTTCATTCATCAAAGGTAAATATGATTGCAGACACAAGTTAGGCAAGAATACTTATCTTATAAAGAGCTTGTTCCGCAACCAACTACGTCGCTGCAATGTTCCACCCAACCATAGGCCCACGTGCTCCTTAATCTCTCAGCAATGTTGTCACCCTCAAGCTAGGCATGATTCCCCAAGGAATAAGGAACTATTAGGCTTACACGTAGCTAAGGATAACAACACCACTAGGGTACACAGTTCATCCAAGCCAACACAGTTGGGTTTATCAGGCGAACAGCAGATCAGCCAAGCCAACAAAGTTGGGTTTATCAGGCCATCCAGGAGCTAGGAAAGGCTAATGCTAAGCTGGTGAGATCATTGAAGAGATACAAACACTGACACCAGAACCAGCATGGCTTCTAGAACACCCACACACACCCAACACAAGTAAATCAGTCCTTTCTCTGCAACGCAGTCCCTTAGACCCTGATCTCCCTTCCAGTGCTATTTAGGGGTTGTGGAGAAGAAAGCCAGCTCAGTAGCTCTGTCTATGTGGTTCTGAATCCACTAGGTTTATCAAGCACCTCAGGCCCTGATTCACTACTCCAATGTAGTCCGAGGACAAAACCACTGCATGCAAGAAGTCAATAGCTATTCAAGCTTTTATCGGGGAGAGACACAGTCAAACAAAACGTAGGTACTCACAACAATCCTCAACAGATACCACCATAAAAAGGGAAAATACAACCAAGAAAATCATGGGCAAACAATAGCCCAATACAACTATGAACCCATAGCACACAAATCCCATTGCAATCGCTGGGAAAGCTCACACAGGCCGGGAATGGAAAATACTAGACTTCCAATCTTTGCGTGAGAGACAAAACACAACCCACAAAACTATGGACATGATTACAGCCACAATTTCAACGATGGAAATAACAGGACAATACGTTGTTTGATAAACATGGAAAAAGACACAAAAATCTGCGTGAATCCTAGTAAAGAATCAATTCATGAGGTAGAGGAAGAGTTAGCAGGCTCGCAAGCCAAAACTTGGTGAGGAAAAAAAGCAACCAAACCCCCTGCAATGAATGTGGAACCTTTTATCTCAGCTCGCCTCAGAGGAGACAAACAAACTTGTGATCTGGTGAGTGGACAGACCAACAGATGCATCGTGGGGAGAGTGTGAGCGGGCGTGGGCATGGTGGTGGTTTTCCTACCAGCCAATCATCGCTCCAACTAACAATGGAATAATTAAGGGTGGTGGTGACACATGGCTTTCCCCCATGCCTCAATTCCCAACATTCCCCTTTCCTTATCCTTCATAATCATTCCCCTTCTAATTTTAGTTGCCACGAACATAGTTGGTTGGGTTATTTAATTAAAATGCGTGTTTACATGATGCCACAATTAAGTATATGCCGTATGTCCCGATATTCATAGGTGACCATTCCCAAAACAGAAACACAACATAACCAAATCGATGGTGGGGCCTTGGCCTTTAGCTCCGCACCAAGATTATTTACAATATACGTATCATGTAGTTTTAATGTAAGCAGGTTAACACCAGGGTATTACATTCCCCTCCCCCTTCAATAGCATTGTCCTCAGTGCTTTACAAAATTGAACAAAATGCTACACTGGTACCGCCTCAGTGTTTCGTAGAATTGAACAAAAATGGATGTGTCAATTGCATGGCATCCTCCAGCTCCCACGTAGCTTCTTCAGGTTCGTAATGCTCCCATTGCACCTTTACCTGCCATATGGCTCAGTTCCACAGCGTTGTGACCTTCCTATCGAGGATGCGCATTGGATCGATTTGGAACTCTCCCTCGGGTTCCACCTGAATCACATCCCAATTTATCACATGGTTAGGATCAAGTACATATTTCTTAAGCAAAGAAACATGAAAAACATTATGAGATCTAGTACTAGCACACAATGCAAGTCTATATGCAATAGGCCCTATTCTTTCAAGCACTTCAAATGACCCACAATATCTAGGTGATAGCTTGGCACAACTTCCAAGCTTCAAGGAACTTTTCTTTGCCTTCACTCTGAGGTAAACATGATCCCCAACACTAAACTCTCTATTCATCATATGCTTATCTGCATAGCTTTTCTGTCTGTCCTGTGCTGCTTTCAGATTTTGCCTAATCTTTACAACCTCTTGCTCCATTTCCTTGAGCAATTCTAGTCCAAGCACAACTCTGTTCACCGGGTTGTCCCAAGTCACTAGTGTCCTGCACCTTCTTCCATACAAAGCTTCATATGTACTCATCCCCAAGGATGCCTGCTGTCCATTGTTGTAAGAAAACTCTACCAAGTGTAAGTAATCTTCCCACTTGGTTTATTTGTCCATCACATACATGCGAAGCATATCTTCAAGCACTTGATTCACTCTTTCATTCTGCCCATCTGTCTGAGTATGGTATGCAGTGCTGAAGTTCAACTTGGTACCCAAATCTGCAAACAACCCCTTCCAAAAATTGGAAGTGAACTTGACACCTCTGTCAGAAACTATTGCCTTTGGAAATCCATGCAATTTGAAAATATCCTTCATGAAAATATTTTCAATGTCATCAGTCTTATGCGTAGACTTCATTGGTATAAAATGTGCTGCCTTTGTCAACTTGTCTACTAAAACCATGATGGAATCATGTTGTCTCCAATTCATCAGCAATCCTGTAATAAAATCCATGGAAATAAATTCCCATTTCCATTCCGGAACTGGAAAAGGCTGCAACAAACCTGCTCGATGTTGATTCTCAACCTTTACCTGTTGACATTTCATGCACCTTGAAATGTATTCAGCCATGTACTTTTTCATACCTGGCCAAAAGTACTTCCTTCTAGCTGTATCAATTGTCTTCTGATATCCTGGGTGACCAGAATACGGAGCTTGATGGATTTCATCCATAACAATTCTCCTCAAATATGCTACTTTCAAAATATAAATTATGCCTTTAAAAGTGAGAAGTCCATCTTCTTCCAATTTATATCCCTCATACCTCTTCTCAAGACTTTGCTGCTGCAATTTGTCTTTTACCTGCTCATACAATTCATCTCCGGCAACATGATTAACAATCTGCTGCCTCAAATCTGATTGGCAAATACTCAGAGATGCCAGATGCATTTCCTGTACCTTTCGACTGAGTGCATCAGCTACCTTGTTTTCTTTTCCTTTTATGTGCTTGATTTGGAAATCAAAATCACATAAAAATTCTGGCCATCTCGCTTGCCTAGCATTCAGACTAGGCTGATCAAATAAATACTTCAGTTCATAGTGATCTGTTCTGAGTTCAAATCTTCTACCCATCAAGTAATGTTTCCACATCTTGAGAGCATGTACTATGGCTGCAAGCTCTAGATCCTGAGTGGCATAGTTCTTCTCATGATCCTTCAACTTTCTCGACTCATAACATATCACGTGGTTGTTCTGCATAAGGACTCCTCCAAGCCCTTGTCCACATGCATCGGTATATACCACAAAATCTTTCTCTGGGTCTACAACCTTCAATACTGGTGCACTAGTGAGAAGATTCTTCAACCATTGGAAGATTTCTTCACACTTCGAAGTCCATTCGAAATTCATCCCCTTATTTTGCAAAGAAGT
Organism: Pseudotsuga menziesii; assembly: GCA_001517045.1. Lineage (NCBI taxonomy): Eukaryota > Viridiplantae > Streptophyta > Pinopsida > Pinales > Pinaceae > Pseudotsuga > Pseudotsuga menziesii. The sequence continues at coordinate 67,799 of LPNX010033905.1, read as the reverse complement.
GATGGCATGTGCACCCTTGGAAAATCCTTCAATGAATCTCCTGTAGTATCCTGCAAGTCCCATAAAAGATCTTACATCCGTCACATTTCTTGGATTAGGCCAATTCATAATGGCTTCAATCTTTTCAGGGTCTACTGATATACCCTCTTTTGAGATAATGTGACCCAAATACTGAATTCTATCCCTGTAGAAGTCACACTTACTCAACTTTGCATACAGCTGATGCTCCCTGAGCACTTGCAATGTTAGTCTCAAATGCTCTGCATGCTCTTCCTCATTCTTAGAATAAACAAGAATGTCATCAAGGAAAACAAGAACAAACTCATCCAAATACTTACTGAAGACACTGTTCATAAGGCACATAAATGTGGCTGGTGCATTTGTGAGACCAAATGGTACAACTACAAACTCATAATATCCATACCTTGTCCTGAAGGCTGTCTTATGAATGTATTCATCCTTGATTCTCACGTGATGGTAACCATACCTCAAGTCAATCTTGGAAAATACCTTTGCTCCTCTCATTTGGTCAAAGAGGTCATCAATCCTGGGAAAAGGATATTTATTCTTCACAATAACCTTGATCAATTGTCTGTAATCAATACATAACCTGAGTGTACCATCTTTCTTCTTTACAAACAAAACCAGTGCTCCCCAAGGAGACACACTTTGTCGGATATACTTCTTTTCCAACAACTCTTGCAGTTGCATCTTCAACTCTAGCATCTTCAGTGTACTCATCCGGTAGGGTGTCTTGGACACTGGTGTTGCTCTTGGAACAAGTTCAATGGTGAAATCAATGTCCCTCTTTGGAGGAATTCCTAGAATCTCATCAGGGAATACATCCTTGAATTCCTGTAACACCTAATAGTCCTCCAACCTAGGAGTTTCATCTCTTGTTGGTTCCAGAATATGAGCTGCATATAGCTGGAAGCCTTTCCTACAAAACTTCTTCAACTGCATTACTGAAACCTTCCTTACTGAAATAACCTTTGGAATACCCTTCACACCTACTGGGTTTCCTTCTTCATCTGTGCATTCAAAAGTCTTGTTATAGCATTCAAGCTTCACTCTGTGAGATTCAAACCAATCCATTCCAATGTGAACATCATAGGAACCAAGCGGTAGAACATTCAAATCTACACAAGTGTTCAATCCATTCATGACCAATGGGCATTTCTCTACTGTTACCACCTAAGTTTTACTTAGTGGTTTTTTTATCAAGTGAGCCTGGTGAACCGGACAGGGTTAACTTGTTCGGACTTCAAAAAGACCTTTGGAAGTACTTCTAGGAAGTGCTTGTTGTACTATATCACATGTTCATACCCCATGGGGGAGTTGTAATAAATGTTATAGCATGACATGTTAGAATAATCAAACCCATAGTATTACCCACTTAGACATTAATTCATTTATTTTTGTCTTATTTGCCTAGTCCATGAGTCCCACCATGTGCAAGTTGCTAATTGCCTATCCATAGAGGTCAAAATTGCCATCTTTGACTCATGTAGTGCTTGGGAAAGCATTAGGAATCAAATCTACTTTATTCCTGGCCTCCTAGGCGCCCTTCTGTTTTTTCAGCTTTATTGACTACTTTTTCAGTGTTTTAAGGCACATAGGAAAGCAAGACTAGGTGAGGTGAACTTGTTTCTTTCCCCTTTCATCCTCCACTCTTTCCTCCATGAAAAAGCATGTATGAGCTTCCATTCCACCACTCATTAGCTTGCCCATGCACCCTTGCCAATTCATGAGCCTCATGACAGATTTGGGATCAGCTTTTTACACCTATGGGGGATTTGCCTATTTTGGGTAAGCCTGCTTTATGCTAGTTTTGGATGCCTCCTTATGCATTCGATCTATTGATGTATTCTATATATTCAGCAACCTATTTTATTACATGGTTGGCTATTGTACACTGAGTTAATATAATTTTGTGTTACAGCTCCATATTCAGTCTCCATTGTTGACAATTTTGCATGATCAATTGTAATTTGTTGTGAGTGAAATTAATCTATTTCTGGTCAGAATTTCTACATGGTATCAGAGCCATTGTAGGTTGTTACTCTCCTTCAAAAATTTTTTTGCAGGTTCGACATCAAGACTGGGAGCCTTCTACTGACAGTCGGGACAGATTTTCTAAAGCTATGGATTCACAAAAAACTATCTTGACTCCCTTCAACTATTTTGAATGGAAAGCAGAGATGGAGATCTTGTTGAGAGCGAAAGGCCTCTACAGGGTGACTATGGCTATAGAAGCAGATCCCAATGCAGCTGCAGAGAAGATCAAATGCCACAATCGGAGAGATGAGGCCTATGGCCTCCTATGTCTTAGTATTTCACGAGACCTCCTTTTCCATCTCGATGGATTAACTTCACCGGATCAAGTATGGGAGAAGATTTCTGATCTTTTTGGAAAGACAGATGAGATGAGGGGACATCATATCAAGAATGAGCTGATTTCTCTGAGTCCCAGTAGCTTTGAATCCCTGCAGCTATATTTCTCCAAGTTCAAAGCACTAGTTTTGCAGCTGAAGTAGTGTGGTATCGAAAAGAAAGATGATCAGCTCGTATTGGCCATCCTCTCGAAGCTAGGACCTGACTACTCAGTCTTTGTTTCGACCTTCTATGCCGCAAAACTCACAGCTCGAACCTGGAAGATGCCTAGCCTTGCAGATTTCATGGAATCTCTCACACAAGAACAAGACAAGCTGGTGATGATGGGCACCATCAAACCTTCCAAAGACCAAGCTCTGGTTGCTGGAGATTTGAGGGTGGATTCTAAAAGCAAAAATAAAGCTAAAAAGCCACCTT
>LPNX010033905.1:0-62980 GCA_001517045.1 Pseudotsuga menziesii | reverse complement strand
CACTTTGTATAGACAGTTGATTGGATGTTTATTGTATTTGACACATACTCGACCTGATATTTGTTATGCAGTCAGTGTTGCTTCTAGATTCATAGATCAGCCCCATGAGATCCATTGGAAAGCAGCCAAGAGGATCCTTAGCTTTGTTCAAGGAACAAGGACACATGGGATTTTCTATAAAGCCAATTCGGACCTTGAGTTAATTGGTTTTACTGACAGTGATTGGGCAGGTGATAGCATAGATAGGAAGTCCACTTTAGGTTATGTGTTCATTCTTATAGAAGGGCCAATCATCTAGTCAAGCAAGAAACAGAGTGCCATTGCACTCTCATCTACAGAAGCTGAATACAGAGGAGTTGTCAATGCAGCAACTCAGTGTTTATGGTTGCAGGGTTTACTTGGAGAGTGTGGTTTCGAACCTGAGTACTCAAATACCATATACTTTGATAACCAGAGTACCATTTGAATCTATAAAGATAAATTTCAGAAGCAAAGAACCAGACACATTGATATTCACATGCACTACATCAGAGAGCTTGTGCATGATGGCACAATTCACCTACTCTTCTGTTCATCTTCAGAACAAGTAGCTGATATCTTCACCAAATCATTTTGTGAGAAGACCTTCAGCAATCTCAAATCACTGCTGGGGATTGCTGATCATGCTGTCAAAGCATGAGTGGAGACAAGATTCTACAATTTTGTTTTACAGTCCATGTTTAAGGGAGGATTTTCCCAAGTTGGTTTTGCCTCTTTCCTTGGTTCATATGGACTTGCAGTATGTAAAAGGGTGACTAAGCCTTGTTGCTAGGCCCTATATTTTGATTTATTACTCATAAAGTCAGGCTTAAGGGGGGGTGTTAGAATAATCAAACCCATAGTATTACCCACTTAGACATTAATTCATTTATTTTTGTCTTATTTGCCTAGTCCATGAGTCCCACCATGTGCAAGTTGCTAATTGCCTATCCATAGAGGTCAAACTTGCCATATTTGACTGATGTAGTGCTTGGGAAAGCCTTAGGAATCAAATCTGCTTTATTCCTGGCCTCCTAGGCGCCCTTGTGCTTTTTCTGCTTTATTGACTGCTTTTTCAGTGTTTTAAGGCACATAGGAAAGAAAGACTAGGTGAGGTGAACTTGTTTCTTTCCCCTTTCATCCTCCACTCTTTCCTCCATGCAAAAGAATGTATGAGCTTCCATTCCACCACTCATTAGCTTTCCCATGTGCCCTTGCCAATTCATGAGCCTCATGACAGATTTGGGATCAGCTTTTTACACCTATGGGGGATTTGCCTATTTTGGGTAAGCCTGCTTTATGCTAGTTTTGGATGCCTCCTTATGCATTTTATCTCTTGATGTATTCTATATATTCAAAAACCTATGTTATTACAGGGTTGTCTATTGTACACTGATTTAATATAATTTTGTGTTACAGCTCCATATTTAGTCTCCATTGTTGACAATTTTGCATGATCAATTGTAATTTGTTATGAGTGAAATTCATCTATTGCTGGTCAGAATTTCTACATGATAGTGTCTGTAAAAGACTCAGTCTCTTAGAATTTATTTGTCAATCCATCAGCCCAGGGTGTTTTTTCCCTTGGTTATTATTGGTTGTTGAATAAACAACTGATAATTTATGAGTTTTCACTCCATACCTCCAAAGTTGGGGTGGTCAGCTTGGCATTTAGGCCTATTGAGGTTATTAGAGTCTATGTGTCAATGTATAAACATGATAGACATCATTATCGAGTCATATGAACATGTCTAAGTCCCCCTAGGTGTTTTTCAATTTTTTAATTTTTTAGTTTTTTCAGTGTTTTTTATTAAAATTTAATTTTTCCAAAACTTAGTCTATTTTTTAATAGTTTAATTGGAATATTTGATTTTGTAATAAAAGTGGGCCAAATAATCGGTTTCAGTCATGTAGGTGCTCATTTTCAAACTAAGAGCACCATGTAAACCCATGGACCCACTATTTCCTATGTTTTGAGTGATTTTCCATCACTCAAGTCAGAAAGCCCCAAAAATCAATTATTGATTATTTTAATTAATAAATTGATGAATAATGAAGCAAATCCAAAATCATAAATCAGTGGATCCTCAGCCAATTTGATTGAAATCAGTCAGATCTGAAGTAGATTGACTGGATCTGACAAATCCTTGACTGAAGGAGGGGATCAAATTAGATCCAAAGTTGATCTACGGTTGTCTTCATGGGGAATTGCACCCTCTCTCTCTCCTCCACGCATGTGGACTCTCCTAGATGCTCTGTGGACTGATGTGTCGGTGTATGGGTTGATGTGTCAGCTCAATCAAGCCCCCGACTGACAAGTAGGCTCAGTTCAGCTTCAGTTCTGCATTGATGAACTCTCCATCAGTTGATTTCACTTGATTCCATGATGAATTGCGCCCCGCCTGGGCTGGATGGCCTGTAATTTGTATATATCCTGCTTTAGGCTCCCTCTCCCAAGATAGTTAGAGCTGGGCTGAAGGGCTTGTTATTGTAACTCTGTATTTGATCATCATTTGTGAATAAAGAAGCTTTGGAGGCTATACTGTGTAGTGCATGTGTATGTGTGGATTCTCAGTGTTATGCTGCTAATGTGGTAGCTGCAATTTCTTGCCAAATTCTGTGCTACTTCTGTGCTCTAGCTTCAAGGATTCGGTTGAATCAAGTAAGGGTGTAAACTAGGCAAGCTAGATTACTTGATCTTGTTTATCCATATGATGTATGCTCAAAAATTTCAGTTATATGCTTAAATAAGATTATTTTTGCATAATCTTTCATTTTTGTTGCTTTATACATCTATATCGAGATCTCACGAGGTGTGTGCAGGCTTGTGTTATTTAGTTGTAGGTTCCTGATTGGATGAAGGTGTGAATCTAGATTGACACCATTCCTATCCAATAAGCTCAAGACTCTGTCCCTCAATACTCCACAAAAGGGCCTCCTTTCAGCTTGCTCCATTCAAGCAACAATCCGACCTTCTCTCCTCTTCTTCTCATTTCTATAAAAAATCAATTTTATTACCTGTTTACGGTGTGCAAAAGCTTTTTTATCATTTGGATATGTTTCATCAAATTAAAATATACATATATCTGATATTTTAGAGCTCATAGTCTAGATCTCAATTCTGAAAAATATCATCAAGTCTTCTAGATCTAGCATAAGGAAATCATCCATTTTGCATGACAAGTTAAAGAGAATCAGTAGGTTGCATGCACCAGTTTTCCTTTCTATTTTAAAATATATTAAATCCAGAAATTAGTGCATATTTCATTGGCTGCATAAACAGCAAGCCAAGATCCCAAGGAAAGCTTGCTTTCCTTGGTTCCTTTTTCGCTTGTTTAGCTAGGCTGATCCAAAGGTACTCTTAAAGTTATTTTGGGTGTATGTTATTCTAAAATGCATGCTTTTTTTTAGCATATTTGACAGAAAATAAAGTAATATGCTGTCCAAAAGTGGCCTCAGGAGCATTCAAATCCCCCCAGGGGTTTCCCTTTTCACCAAAATCTTAAAATTTTTGCAAAGTTGTAAGATCTTGGTTTCAGCCTGTATAAGGACCAAGAAGTTTCTGATATTTCAGTTCACTGATATTGTAACCAATAATAAATAAAACTATTTTTGGAATATGCTCTTTCGAGCCCATTCCCCATCACCCCTGGGGGATTTGCGTCGGTGTCCTTTTCATCGCTTTCTGCTCATTTCTTTTCAAACTAGTATTGATATAATATGTAGGGTAGTATAATTTATTTCATTATTAATTCCATATTCCATATTTTACATTTCAAAGTAATCGTAATACTTACCCCATGATTTCCCGATTGACCCGAAAGGGGAAAGAGATTTGTGGTAGGACTAATTAAGAAACTAGAATTGTGTATTTGTTTGATTTTTTTTATCATTTATTTATCAGCAATTATAAAAATAACCCCTCCTCGATTCCCCGATTGAGATCCACTTGGATCGAAAGAGGTTCCTGGAGGGTTTTCTTTTAAACAAGAACACCCAGTTTAAAACTTACTAAAATTAACAAGACTCCAGTGTGTATGCTCTGCACTTGGCTGCGGTTCATCTGATTAGTCAAGCTATATCAAAAGCACTTGGGTGACTAGTATAATTAGGACTCACTCTCCCCAACTGACAAACCATGAGGTGAAAATCCAACACCTAGATCAAACCTTTATGGTGGCAAAATACCCAAAGGAAGCGGGAAATTCTGAAAAGTGACCTCGGGGCGCCGATCTCTGTCACACCCTAACGGGTGTGTTACGAACAATAGCCCCAGAGACTCCATTTCAGCCCACATATTCCTTGCGAGTAGCCGTGAAGGTTTAGTTTTGGACATACTCCAAGTACTCTCGGGTATATCTGGAGTCCCCCATTCGACTAATTTTAATCAACTCACACTTCATTTTTAACTTAAAAAATACCAAGAGGCAATCGTAAAACACTCACTCCAAGCACATGCAAGTACATTGTTTCTATTTTCTAACTCCATTCTAAGGAACTGGTTATTTTCTTGTTTTATATATACATTGTGTCTCAGCATTGTGCTTTCATGTGTTTATTTTCATATCTTGCCATCTTTGATTATCTATAATTAAATTCCAAAATCCTAAGTAACTCAGTCAATTTAAACATCACAACACTAAGTAATCATCCTTAGTAACTTAATAGGGTCTACCCCCCTTAGCTTCGTTAGGAGTTGAGCCTAAATGGAGGAGTCAAGAACAAGGTGATAGCCTTGACTCAAGACTTTCCCCCAAGGACACACTGAGTGGCTTGAAGATTTCTGCCACGTGACCCAGGTGTGTGAAAGGCGGCAACATCTACCATGTCACTAACTTTTCTCTTAGTCCCAGTGGCTAGATGAACTAACCAAGATTTTATATGCTTTACCTTCTTAAAAGCACAACTCTCCACTACCCTAGGAGTGATATAACTATGAGTAGAACCAGGGTCAATCAAAATAGAAATAGATTGTTCAACAATCTTACCTGCAACTTCAACCACAATTGACTGATGATCTGCCTGGTGGTTTTCCAGTGCTGCATAAATTCTAGGGACTGCCCTTGCTACTTGATCGACTATTTCTACTCCCTGAATGTTATAAGATGGACTTGCACTTTCATTCTCGAGGGGACAATATCTGCGCAAGTGAGGTCCTTCACATTTCCAACATTTGAGTGGACCTTTATTCTGTTGTGGCTCTTTAGGCTTTCCACCTATCACTCCAACGGGATTATTCATAGCTTGGGATGGCTGCATCTATTGATTCCTAAATCTAGAAGGTTTGAAACTTTTCTTTCTTTAGTCAAACTTTTCTTTCTTTAGTCAAACTTTTCTTTCTTCTTGTCCTTCCATGACTTATGATAGTCAGGTTTACCTTTTCTTTGCTCATAGCAATATTTAGCCTTTCTTATTGCTTCTTCAAGAGTTCTTGGCTCATAGAACTCAATTCTATCTTTGTAGGCTTGAGGCAATCCACCTAGACACTGCTAGATTTTTAATTTTTCATCTCTAATGTATCGGACATATCTAAACAATTCCAAGAATTTATTTGCATATTCATCCATGGTTTGTTGTCCCAATATCAGCTCATGGAACTCCTTGATCTTGTCATCATAATACCTGTCAGAAAGGTATTTCTGCATGAAATACTTCTTGAACTATTTCCACTTCAGTTTCCTTTCATTGATCTTCTTTACCTGCTTGAAGTGTTCCCACCAAATGGATGGCCTTCCATTCAGATTGAATATGGCAACTCGTGCCTTCATGTTTCCTGAATAATCCTGCACCTGAAAGTACTTCTTAATCTCAAGAAGCCAAGCTTCAGCTTCTTGTCCCGTCTTTATATCACCATCAAATGTAGGAGGTTTAGCTTTCCTAAATTCATCTTGAGAACGATCCCTATGGTGCCTTCTTCTTTTCCCTTTATGAGAAGATGAACTTGTATCTCCACTGGAAATCCTCCTTCTTCTCCTAGTGTTGCTCTTACTTCCTTCTGTTCTTGATGTACCTCGTCCAGAATCTATCTTTTTCTGTAAATCTGTCAAACTCTGCAATATGGAAGCATTCAATTGATGCTGCTCTTCCTGGGCTTTAACCAAGCTTCTCATGGTGGCTGCAACCTCGAACAGTGTCCCCTAGAATATCCTTCCATTAGAATCTATGTCCCCATTTCCATTATGGTAATTTTCTCCCATGGCATCTTATGCTCGCTCGTAAGAATCCCAAGCATCATACCCATCATGGATTCTCATGACTCAACCACCTCTTGCTTTACCACACTATTCTTTCTGGAGTAATGCTCTTGGAAATTATCTATAGTTCTACAAATGTGTTAGTATCAAATCGTTAGATGCATACATTAATATAAATCAAAACTACTTACCTTTTTATTCTAGAAATTTCATAAAACAACAATTATGCTAAAACACGAAATTTTCCCTATTTCTTTTCAGCTTTGTGATCGCTGATAATCTGCTGAAATCCACTGAAAACCAACTGAAAACTGTTCAAAAAATTGCTGATAAATTCCTTCGAAAAACCCAAATTTTCTTAGGCCCTAATCGGACCTCATCCCAACTATTATTTTGATTCCATGGTGGTCAAAACAACTATGCCTCCGATATGCATCGGCGAAGAAATTGTCTGTTCATCGATGGTTTGTTGTTTTATTCCTTTCCTGTGTTTCAGCGGGTAAAATGACTAAACTCCTGCTCTGTATCGACGAGCAAACCATCTATCAATTGGGTGCACAGTCTCTTGAGCATCCGCAACGACGGAAAAAGATCTTCCTCCGGTCCCCACAGTCATCTATCGGTGAGTTGCTGGTCTACTTCCTTCTGCGTATTGGGCTTGCAGTGGTCTATCATTCCGCAATAGTGGCCAACAATCCCATTATAATTTCCATGGATAAAATTTTTTCAGTGGTCGGAACGACATCCTTCTGTGGCATTGGACACTTAATCCTCTAGGCATCTACAACGATAGTTTCCATAAGCCCTAACTCTTCCGCAGTGTCTGTACTCCCGAGCACTTCAATCCACCATAGTAGGTTATCAGATCTCAGAACCATTATACACTAACCAACTCGGCATCGGTGAGTGGAGAGACTAATACATCGGTGGGATAGTTGTCTCAACTTTTGCAACGGTGGGTGCTCAATCAACTAATTTCTGCCAACGTCCATCAACGGTCTCATCAACCAACTTCTGCCAATGATTTCAACACTTAAACAAAATTTCAGAACTTTCTTCTTCTGTTGGTGGTCGGGTGTCCTACACATCGGACGGTTAGTCCCTTCTGCTTCTACAACGGTGGACCAGAATCTCTTTAAGTCTTCCGTAGCCACAATTCTATCGGTGATCGGAACCCCTAATACCTACGGCATCAATGCTTGGATGCACTTTAGTATTTTTGATCTCCACAATGGCGGCTGTTCATCAGACTTTACTCGGGGACTGCGCCATCTAATCATCGGCAATGTGATCAACTAACCATCGTCGATGGCCAATGATTCCATGCCTTAGAAAAAAATTCTAAATTTTTCTCTTTTTAGTCTTCCTTCTCTCCGCGCCATCAGCTCAACGATCGCTTATTTTTCGTTGATCCGTTTCCTATCTGTCGGTGAAAACTCACTCTATCTTTCGCTAACTCTGTTAGCTCTATCTCCCCTATCGTTTTCCACCGCAATCCACTAACACCTTGAAATCAGTGAGTGGAAGACTAAAGCATCAGTGGGTTAGTTCGATCAGCAGCCGCAACGACAGCTCATCATCTTCGATCCTTTTCCGATCGGCGGTCCAATCCGCTAATTCTTTTCGATCGGTGAACTGAGACATGATTTTGGTTAGCATCGACAGTCAAGGCTTCTCCCTGTCGAAATAATAGGGCTCTAGGATTCCACAACGATGGATGCACAAACCACTATCTTCTTTCGAGGACCAATCGGATCAACTATCCGTCGGGAGGATAGTTCTCTAGTTATCCGCAACGGTGGGTCTACAATCCTTTGATCCATTCCACTGTTCATCGGCGATGAATTCCACTAACGTGCTTCGCTGGATGACGAAGTCAACACTTAGAACATTTTGAAACTTCTGTGCCATCGGTGGTCGGATCAACTATCCATCAGGTGGATAGTGTCTTAGACTGCCGCAATGGCGGGTGCACCATCAGCTAAACGTCAGTGATCCATCTGTCTAAGTGTTCCGATGGGCCGAAGGCCAAACACTTAGAAAATTTTGTGAATTTTCTGGGCTTCACCCATTTTCCTGGTTTCTTCAGGGCAGTAGGAAACCTGCCTCTGTTAACTGTTCATGGCCTTCTAAGCCCCAATGCTGCAACATAAACTCTGTCACTGCATCTTCATAGCCCATTCAGGCCCATACTACAACCAGGGCTCTGATACCACACTGTAACGTCCCTGACCCTCCAACCAGTGAACAGGATGCTACTATACATCAAATCATCCGGGCGTCTAGCCCCATGAACATGAACATGCATACATATAGTGCTGAAGCATGATACTTTAAATCATAAAACATATTACGAAGCATAATCATTCATTATACACAAAGGAAGCAAAACATATCAATCAACACTTCATGCATATATAGATCAACATTTAACATGTATATCATCATTCATCAAAGGTAAATATGATTGCAGACACAAGTTAGGCAAGAATACTTATCTTATAAAGAGCTTGTTCCGCAACCAGCTATGTCACTGCAACGTTCCACCCAACCATAGGCCCACTTTCTCCTTAATCTCTCAACAACGCTACCACCCCTGAGCCGGGCATGATTCCCCAAGGAATAAGGAACTAACAGGATTACATGTAGCCAAGGATAACGACACCACTAGGGTACATAGTTTAGCCAAGCAAACACAGTTGGGTTTATAAGGAGAACAACATATCAGCCAAGCCAGCAAAGTTGGGTTTATCAAGCCATCCAAGAACTGGGAAAGGCTAATGCTAAGCTGGTGAGCTCATTGGAGAGCTACAGAAACTGACACCAGAACCATCATGGCTTCTAGAACACCCACACACACCCAACACAAGGAAATCAGCCCTTTCTCTGTAACACAGTCCCTCAGACCCTGATCTCCCTTCCAGTGCTATTCAGGGGTTGTGGAGAAGAAAGATAGCTCAGTAGCTCTATCTGTGTGGTTCTCAATCCACCAGGTTTATCAAGCACCTCAGGCCCTCATTCACCACTCCAATGCAATCCAAGGACAAAACCACTGCATGAAAGTAGTCAATAGTTATTCAAGCTTTTACAGGGGAGGGACACAGTCGAACAGAATGCAGGCACTCACAGCAATCCTCAATCGATACCACCATAAAAAGGAAAAATACAACCAAGCAAATTGTGGGAAAACAACATCCCAATACAACTATGAACCCACAACACACAAATCCCACTACAATCGCTGGGAAAGCTCACATAGATCGAGAATGGAAAATACCAGACTTCCAATATCTACGTGAGACACAAAACACAACCCACAGAACTATGGATTCAATTACAGCCACAATTTCAATGATGGAAATAATAGGACAATACGCTGTCTGATAAACTTGGAAAAAGACACAAAACTCTGCGTGAATCCCAGTAAAGAATCAATCCACAACCATCAAATCCATGAGTTAGAGGAAGAGTTAGCAGGCTCGCAAGCCAACAATCAGTGAGGTAGAAAAGGAACTGAACCCCCTGCAATGGACTGTGGAACCTTTTATCCCAGCTCACCTGAGAGGAGATGAATAGACTTGCGATCTGGTGAGTGGACAGACCAACCGATGTGTCGTGGGGAGAGTGTGAGTGGGCGTGGGCGTGGTGGTGGTTTTCCTACCATCCAATCGCCACTCCAACTAACAATGGAATAATTAGGGGTGGTGGTGATACATGGCCTTCCCCCATGACTCAATTCCCAACATTCCCCTTTCCTTATCCTTCATAATCATGCCCCTTCTCATTTTAGTTTCCGCGAACATAGCTGGTTGGGTTATTTAATTAAAATGCGTGTTTACATGATGCCACAATTAATTATATGCCGTATGTCCCGATATCCATCGGTGACCATTCCCAAAACATAAACACAAAATAACCAAATTGATGGTGGGGCCTTGGCCTTTAGCTCCACACCAAGATTATTTACAATATATGTATCATGTATTTTTAATGTAAGTGGGGTTAAAACCAGGGTATTACAAATCCTTATCCCTGATTGAGTTTCATGCATGTCTTGAAAGTGTGAGGTTCTATAGATTACCTGACTTGATCCATTTAGAAAACCCTAAAAACATTTAATTTACCAGGCATCTTTGAGCTGCAACCTAGAGGAGTTCCCTGGAGTGATAATAAGGGTAATGAGCTCGTTTTCAAGCTGATGTCCCCTCAAATCATCATTTTTACCAAAGAGAGATTCTAGCTTCTACTAGACATCATTTGGGGTGGTCAAACTGTCAACATGAAATATGATATCTCTTGAAATGCTTATACATAGAAATCCAAATGCCTCATCAAGTCTATTGATGTATTTCGACTTCTCTACTACAGAATTTGGCTCCACTTCTGTACCCATGGTGACCCTGTAGAGACCCTTATATCTCAGTTGGATGACCATATTGGCCTTCCATTCAAATTAATTGAATGGAATGAGAAATATGTGGTTTGGCTCCATCTCTGCTTGCGTTAGTGGTGATATTTTGCTAAAAGTACCTGCAAAAAACACTCAAATTTTACCTGAAATATCTCAATATGCAGCTCAAACACTCAATATTGATCTACAACTACAATCAGCTCCGATACCATGTGATAATTTTATCTACAACAGGATCTAGGAGCACAAGAGACTCTCACAATTCAAATTATTTTGAAAAAACCAACAAAAATCTTGAAAGAGGAACAAAATTTACATACACATGTGAACACAAAGTGGAAATTATTGAACTGTCTAACATATGACTATGTTTAAATCAGGTATATATTACATTAGGATCAATTTGTGAGGCTTAGGAAGCCAAATATGAGTGTACATGTGACATGGCCAAAATTGACCTCAATCTCCCCTAGGTGGATCAATCAAGCTCCAAATTAGCCCAAACAGTCACAAATCCTCATGTGAACGTTGATGAAGTGTGTTGGGGCAATAATGAATCCAAGTCATGTGTGGGTGAGAAAATAGAGGTGTATGGGAGGCTCAATGTGACAATAAATGCTCCTAAGAGAACCAAAAATGAAAAAATACATCATTAGTGCCCCTAGTCAAACCCAGATTCCCCAATTCAAGGAGGTAGTGCTCCAAGACATTAAATGAGGGCACACATATGCTGATTTGACCAAACTATAGCAATTTTGCATGTGTGAATGGTTTGAAAATAACCAGTTCACCTCCTAGATCAAATTCCCTAGGTCTAAACCATATAAACTTAATTATTAGAAGCAAATGAAGTTAACTAAGGTATAAAACAAGGTACTAAGGATGGATTATTGTTCTAACACATCATTCCATCACTGGATGGAATGTTACAACATTATAGGAGAAGCAGATGATGATGAACCATTTGAAAAAAGACATACCTGATTCAAAAAGTGTGCGACATCACAGCATCAGTGGAGAATGTCATGCCAGAACAAGTCAGTTCCGTCCTGGTGGAAAATTTGTAGAGGAAAGCAGAAGAGGTGCACATCCAAGTAGAAAGAGTGATGGAAATCATGGAATATTTTTAGAGAAAAATCAGCATAAGTAAAAACTTGGCTAAGTAGCTTCGAAGTGGCTTGGGACGAGCCACAAGTGAGTGTTGGGGTCCTCTTGGACATAGGGACAATAAGGTAGAATTCAATCAGAATTCTACCTAAGTATGGAGAAGAGTAAAAGGAGAAGAAGAAGAATTTGTGATGGAGACAGTGACAAAAAATAAAAAAGGGAAAGGGAGCTGCAGCATATGAGGTGAGAGGAAGGAGGGAGAAGAGGAAGAGGTGGCATAAGAGGAAGTTGCACTAGAAGAGGAATCCGTGATAGAAGGAAGGAGTGCGATAAGGGAATATACGACAATATATCATCAACAGAAGGCGTGCATGAATCATAATGGCTGGAAAGCGATAGTAAGGTGTAATGCTCGAAAAGTGATAGGCCTTGAAGATCATGGGTACGAATTCAACGAGAGTCATCAAAAACCACACGGATGAAGGCATCTCTATAAGTTAGGATGCTAGTGCCTCCCGTTAGGGTGTTACTAGAATTGGAAATACAACCTGTTGAGAAAAGGAGGAAGTCGGTTGAGAAAGCGACAGGTAATGATTTTGTATCAAGTCTGTAATGAGTCTGTATTGAGTATGTAATAATTTGGTATCGAGTATGTAAGAATTATATAAAAGGAGGAACCCAAAGTGTATGCATGTGAGATTCCTAGCTTCTCTACAGTTAGATTCACAACTGTGAGCTCCACTATCTGCTAGTAGTATTCCAGGAAAGGATCTACAACTGAATGCACAAAAGAGTACGAGGGGAGAAGTCGATCCAGGATGTGTGTAGATAATTAGTAATGGTAAGTAGGAAAAGAGAAGAGAGGAAAATGGAGCATGATAAGAGATAAGAGCCTATAGAGATAGAGAAGAAGATCCATAACAGAGTATGCAGTTTAGTGCGTAGACAAAAGGTGCATATATTTCCGCAAGCTAGATGAAGAGCACCTTTATGGTTTTTTCCTGGATGGGTTTCCACATTATATCTTGTGTATATGTGTGAATGATGCAGGTGTTTGATTTATTTGTGTAACTTTTCTATTTAACAGATGACTATAGATTTGGTTGTGAATGACTGAATGGATATCAATTGCATGGTACCAGTTGAATACAATAATACTGCATAAATATTGTTGATATAATATGTTTCTTAGAACATGGTACTACTACATTTGGACCAAAAATACGACGGCCGTATTGTCGGATTTTCGACACTTCCCTGTCGCATGTATGACACTATGATTTTTTTTAAGCGTCGGTGGATTTTTTTCGGTTATCCGACATCTTTTAAATCCGTCGGTAAAGCGAAACCTCAGTTTACCATCGGTTAAATGTAAATCTTTGGTTATCCGACATGTAATTCATAATAAACTTTAAACGTAAGCGTCGGTTAAGCGACAGTGGAGAAAACGTACGCGTCGGTTAAGCGACACCATGGCCATCGAAGAAAGCGACGGTATTGAATTTTAAAAAAAAAATCACCTACAGGCCGTCGCGTAACCGACGGCTATAAAACATAAGCGTCGGTTAAGCGACAGCATGGCCGTCGGTTAAGCGATGGCTATAAGTGTTTAAAAAAAAAAACACCTACAGGCCGTCGCTTAACCGATGGCTATAAGTGTTTTTTTTTTTTTTAAATCACTTTCAGGTCAAGGGCACTTCCAGGTTTATTATTGGTTCAGCTTTCAAGTTGCTAACTACCTACGTCAGTTGCAAATAAAATTGTCACTGTAATCATAATAGCTATCTTTCTTCAATTACACTTGTCCCAACCCATGTTATTTTACAGCTAGCATCTTGGCTAGTTTTGGCAGGACACAAGTTCGGGAATATAGCTAAGACATCTTTAGATCAATTGTGTTAATGTTGATCACATATAGCACTTTGATGTTGATAATCAGCGTGTTTTGGTATTGTTCAGCTAGGAAAAAATAGCATAGCATTACATATTTTTTTATTTTCCATTCATAAGAGGAAAAGTAAATATTATGTCATTATGATTTTATATATGTGGCTTGCTGACATACATGCAAATCAAGAGAAGCCAAACCAGTTGTAGGACACTCTTCTGCTTGAATTGGTGGTTACTGATGTTTATATTTTGTTCAAGCGTGAGGGTTATTTTTGAAGATTTCAAACATTCCAACAATATTTAAATTGCAGTGTGACAGTGGCATCAATCTCAACACTAGCCATAATTGCAGTATGGAAAAATGACATCAAACTCAGCACTAGACATGAACATGGAGGCTGCTGGAATTCTGTGGAGATATGTCTTACCACCTATGGTGAGCATTGCTACACTCGAGGAGAGTAGCATCATTTTAACATCTTGCGTTTCTTTGATGCATGTCTTGGTATTTACAAGCATTGGTCTTTTACAATAGTTGGATGTAATTCAAGTTTCACATACATCTTTTTGTATATACCTCGATAAAAGGCAACATCCCAACAGGGAAAGCACTTCAATTTCAGCAAGAGAATTGGGATCATTAAAGAGAAGGATAGTTGTTTATTGTTCTACTTCTCTTAGTAGCATCCAAATTGTACGTAACTGGAAAAGACAACAAGAACACTAATAAGACAGAAATGGCCTTGAATACTCTGCACATTATGATCCATTAGGTCATAGTTGAGAAGTCTAGATCATATGTTCAATCATCAAATTTTGTGGGGAGCATGAATGAACTGCCATTCTTTAAAATTGAAATGACCATTCCTAATTCCAAATGAACCAAATCAATTTTCATTTCATATTCCAGCCAGGAATATGGATCCGAAATTCGTAATATTTCCAATTCAACGTTTAGAATGATAAAAGAATAATATAGCCTATCACAGTTTACATATGCCACAACAAACAATATACACGAGTTCAATCATGTAAAAAAACAGGATTTGTATTCAGTCACATAAAGTTTAAATCATGTTAAAACAAAAATGAACTAAACATTTAGTTCACAGCCAAAATTAAACATTGCTTTTTATCATTCAAAATTCAGTAAGTTAAAAATATATTTTAGTTACATTGTCATTGACTATTAGATTAGTGCCATGAGATGGTAAAGTACAAACATTCCTAAAACATTTCTCACATTAAAAAAAACTTGTTGAAGCAATGATCTTGTGAACTAAAAGACATTAATAGTAGGGAAAACAGTTTAGATGCAATCCCTATGAACACAAAGCTGGCTACAATCTACTAAGAAAACAATACGTCGTCCTCTGTAATTATATTCACTTATAATAAAAATTACCTGCCAATCAAATTTGAAAACCTAAAGTAGAATATAATAGCATAAAGGGTATTGAACATGTTGGAAAATGTTAACAAAAGACATTAATCAGCAAATGAACATACATGCCCATATACATAGAAACAAATAGCACTATGTAGAGTAAGCTGCTGGTTTGTTTGACTGGATCGCGGTATAATACTTTAGATAAAACTTCAGATCATAAAACAACTTCCATATCCAATACTATAGGTCACCAAAAGAATTAAATTCAATGTCCAACTATATTGTAGATAACAAACCATCTTCAAGGCCAAGGATACCAGATTTGCCTTTATGCACCAGATCCTTGGATTCACATATCTGTCTCCAACCTGCCCCACTTTTAAAGGGTTTTCCAGTAGATCCATCTACTGAAGGAGGCACTTCCTGCAACAGGAGACAACTCCTGCAGATTAGGAAGTGCTTCCTGCTTCAGAAAACACCTCCAGTTGGGGTGACATGACAGCAAAAGAAGAAACAACAATGACATTTATAAAACAAGGGCATTTGAATGTGACATGAGTGGCCCACAAAGCCTCCCCACATCTGGGGCCTTTTTTTCCACAAGTGGCCCCTAAGCAATGTTGCAAATATCTCCAATTTCTCCTGGTATTTCCGATTTCTCCCATGTATTTCAGGTTGTCGATTTGTCTAATATTTTCAGAAATCTTGAGGTCTAAGTTTTTTCTTTCCATATTTTCAGATAATTTTCCAATATGTTCCCCAATATTTCTGTTAAGTTTCTTTCTGCACCCTTAGTGATATATTCCATGAAATGATATTTGCAACAATGGCCCTAAGACAACTAAAAACAAATGCTAAACCCTATGGTGGCCCATCCTTTGCAATTGGAGATTGCAGTAGCAAGTTTTGCAAGCACATGGCATCTAGAAGAGGGTATCTTGTATGACAGATGGGTAAGGGGCTATTTTTGCAACTTGGAAAGCATGAGAGAAGATGAACTTATCAATTGTTTGCTTGGGCACAAGAAAATTAAATTTTTTTTCTTATCTTCTCCAAGGAACCAAATGGCTCCATTTTCCTCAGTTGGGTAGCAGAAAAGTGAGGAGCAAATATGGAGAGAGAGGTGGTGCTACAGAAAAAGCAACAAATCACATCCCATTGACACAACACTCTAGAAATATGTGGAGAAACTTGGCACTAGGTGAAACTCTGGTGGGAGCTACAGATGAATAATTTATATGTTTTAAGAACGATTAGATTGGCTCAATGAGTGAAAGCCCATTTGCTTGATAAACAAGGGAATGGACTTGTGAAGCACAGAAGTATATCACCCAATGTGAGGAAAAGACTTCAAAGACAGTAAGATAAGGCTGAAGCAGCTTCAGTTTATTGGCTTCAAACAGGTGATATCCCAACCAAAGACTTATTGAAATGTTCACCTATAAAGAAGGACCTTGAGAAGATCTATGCACTCAATATGCCTCAGGGGAGAATAAGGTAGCAGACTGAGATTGAAAAGGCATTTATATCCCATTCTAAAATGGTATTCCAAACTTAAGGCATCAATGAAAATCGTAAGAAGGCTATGCAAACCTGTGCTGACCATCCCACAAGTGATAAAAGATAACTCACATACAACATTTAGCCACCAGTCATTGATGCCAGCTGGATGAGCTGTCAGTGCCTCTTTCAAAGATGGTTGATGGCAAGTCACTAGGATAAGATTGTCTCCCATGTAAACTTTAGAAGGATACTGGAGACTTTGCCAGTCAGACCTATAAGTGTACAAGGAAGCAGTCAGAATGTAATCATTAGGTATAATATGAACAAATAATATTAAAATAATAACCAAGGCCAACAAACCAAAACTAACTATTAGTTGGAGGTCCACACATTCTCCACACTCTTGAATGTGTCCCACGTGATATTTGTGAAGGCCCTTTCTCTGAGAATTGAGGATATCCTCCCATAAAATATAAGGCAAGAGAAGACTTGTTTTATAGAGGGTTTTAGTTGAAGCAGAGCACCTTTGGGGAAGAATATACCTCCCTATTCAAAAAGAAAACCACCAGAGCAAGGATTGGTATAGGTAAGTTTTCACAGGGTTGCCAAAGGAAATCCTGGTAAATTTGGAACAGGGGGTGTGGGGTAGTCAAAGATGAGGGCACCTTCAGATACTAAGTTATCAGGATACAGATATGGATTCGGATACAGATTCACCATATTTTTTAAAACTCTGGATCAGGATACGGCAAGGAGTTCATGTACCATAAGTTCATAACTAATTATTTGATGAGTTGTAACCATGATTGATATTGATAATTTTAAAAACCATTTTAGCATGAACTTGAAGCAGGGCATAACATTGTTTTTGTGAGCCACATCCACATGTCTCTATCAGCAGAGATAAAGTGGTTTTCTTGAAGGCAATGGCAACACTAAATAACAATGTAGGTAAAGTGAGCAACAACATAGCACATAAACATAGATCAGCCCTTGACAATAGGCCTTAACCATAAAGATAAATCAAATAAAAATGTTGAGAGCAGACCTTGATATTGATACATTATAGTTCAAGAATAGATCTTGACATAAGGATAGATCAGACCTTGAACAGGAATGGGGTTTATCAGTTATGTTTTTAGCCGTTAGGTGTTTAGGGTTTTAAGTTTTTCATTAAAAGCAAATTTTTCTGGCTGGTGTAAAGCATAGCAACATCTAACCTTCGATGAGATACACAAGGTAAAAGATAACCCTTCCTTACTAGAAAGGTTATGTTTTGGGAATAACACAGATAAAAGACATTAAATACAAGAAAGGCCCTTTACTGAGCATAGTAGTATTCCTAGGACATCTTGTTTTTGCATGACCCACAAAGCAAGGTCTTGAGTCTTACATAAATGCTTCTATTTATTAATTTATAGAATCATATCACAACAGCAAGAAAATGTTTTAAGAAGGATGCCCAAAGAAAAGTCTCATTTAGTGTTTAACGTAGATATATAAATAAACTGTTAGATGTCTAGAGAATGTTAGCTGAATAAATGCAATATGTAAAAAGGGTTTAGAAATTTGATCCATGGGTGAAATTTTTAAATGAAGAATATCAAAGGCAGTAATTAATAAGGAAGAATAAGCATGCATTGTTAACAACTAAGGTCTCTCACTTTGAATGGCAATGTTTTTGCACTAATCATTGTTAAGGGTTAATCATAGATCTAAATTGCATCTCTCTCTAGATGGTCTAGCACAGGCCGAAGTGGACCCGGTTGCTCTTGCCTCATGGACCTTCCAGTGCCTAGTTCAACCCTCTAGTTGGTTCTGTGCACTCATCTTCCCCTTCTTGGACCTCTTTTTAGGTTCAAGGGTGTTGGCGGTAAATACTAGGCTACTAGCAACCCAAGGTTCCTGCTTGTATAACCCCAAATGGCACTCTGCTTATAACAGTTCAAGGGCCCTGCCTTAGGTAACTCTACCAAGGCATATGTTGATGTAGGTTCATCTAAATTCCAAGGAATTTATATATGATCCCAACAACCAAGCATTGCAGCATATCAAAGGCTCCCTCATTCCCCACTGCATGGGCATTTTGGGGGGAAGCCTAAAGATGGGAGTCAATCCTAAAGAAGGTCCAGAACTTGCCCCACAATTGAAACCTGGTGAAACCTACATGCTTTAATTGGGAGTAGAGGATAGAATAAAGATTGAAATGAATTCCTGAAGTGGGGATCTTAGATTTTACTGGATCCTGAAGTCAGAACATGGCTCACTGTACAGCCCATACCACACCACTGGAATATAACTCTCTAGAAGGGGCAGCTTTATGGGATGACCAGTTAAAAACTTAAAATAATGGAAAAAAGTACAAGTAGAAGGGCTTGATAGGAGTGACCAAAGCAATCTGGATATCATCCAAAACTTGGAATTTAGGATGAGTAAAGCATAGTTTGATGACCTAATCAAAAGCACTTTCTTGTAGCCAGGAAAAAATATAAGATAAAATCCACGAGATGACCTATGTAGATATTAAATCCCATTAATAGTATCTATATGTCATTAGTTAAGGACTTACCCAATCTATCACAAATGATGAATTGGTCATCCCAACATCAAATAATCCCACTGCAAGGCTGATAATATACATAAGCTTCTTCTTATGGGTGGATAAGTGGTGCTCATTTCATTCAGCATCACCAATAATCACCACAAGAGCACTGTCCAGCCTTGAAATGATGAAAAATATTCACAATTGCTTGCTACATTGGACTGGACCATAGATAAAGCCTCCATCCCACACATGGTTGTTTTACTTCTACAGACCTACCTTGCATGACCTTTATACCAGAATCTAGATCATGTAGAAAAAAATACCACCAGTGACTTCAGGATCCAGATAGGGCTCTCGAGTGACTAGAAGTATAAGAATATAATCTATTCACTGAATAGTGAATACTATCCTTCAAGTGGCTATTCCATTGATATCAACGATTTCTTTCATGAAAGCACAACTAAAATTAGAAAAGAAGACTTAACATTGCTGTGAAGCCAGACACTATTTAAATTCTTAGAATAACAAATGTCATAGATATTATATCAACCATCATTTCAGATGCCTTCAACACACTGGTATTTTGCTAGTGGAATAGGTAAAAATTATTACGAAAACTTGAATTGCTTAGAAAGAAGATTTCTGCAACTCAAATATGTAGACCTTGAATACATTTTGAAAATCTAGCTCCTCTATTATAGAATGTAAGCCAATCTTGCACAGATATCTTCAGTGTGCACATGTTAAGGTCTTAGCATCTAAATGTGTTTATTGAGGATAAGGCTATGGATAAGCATTGGTCTATAAGTTTATGGGTTTCGGCATGGGTTCAAACATTCATTGCTGACATATGGAACCTTCTATTGGCTTATATGTATTGTTGGGAAGTAAACTCCCAATAATCTATGGTTCATGCCTAGCACAGTTTCATATTACAAAATTAAGGATACTCCTCTCGCAACCCTCCTGATTAGAGGATACTTGGTGGATATTACCACCCTTTAACAATATAAAGAGCTAATCTTAGTCAGTATCAGAGTTATCCATCTCCTTAATCATGGAATATAAGTACCAAATTATTAACCCCTCTATCACCAACTTCAACATAATTTGAGATTATGTTCAAATTTTAGGCAATTTTTAAAAGCCTAAATTAAAATTTCTCAAACATCCTATTAAATTTGTTTTCTTGCAAGGAAGGCCCATGAAAGGAAGGCTCATGTAGGTAAGGAAAGAGAGAAACACAAAGGTTGGCCAATGCAAGCAAGGAAAGAGATCAAAGATGCAAAGGAAGGCCCATGCAAGTGCTGTTGTTACCCTTTTGAAGGAAGGCTGGCACATGTAAAACACTGCGCTGCAAAAAGCCCCTTGTAAATTCCGTCATGACATTTGAATGTGATTTGATTATCATTGGATCATGTGTTGGAAATCATGGAATTGTTCTTAATGTAGTGGAAAATGTTTAATAATTCTCATCAACAGTAGGAGATCATTCCACTGATAACACAATCATTCTTCATTCACCAGTGGAAGATACTAGTGTGGAAAAGTAAGAGGTCAGTACCACAACACCATATCTTAGTAGAGGAGGACATTATACCACATCAAAGAGAATTTTGTTAGATTGATCAGTTAAAGAGAGACATCAAGATTTGAGGCCAGATATTTCTCATAGATTGTGCACAAGTTATGCCACGATAGGCCACCATATTGTGAGTTGTCATCAGATCGGAATAGGGAAAGGAACCAATTCCATAAGGAGAAAGTATGAAACACATCCAAATTTCCTGGATTTATACCATTTTCAGGAAGGACATGGGGATAGAGAGATGGAAAAAAATTGGATATGTTTTATCTTACTCAAGTAACACCCATATACACATGATACTAGAAACACTTAGAGGGGATGCCCAAACTATTTTTCAATATTTCAGAGTAGGATGTGGATTGGAAACACCAGGGAATCATCACTGAAACTTTCACTAGAATTTATGTTTTTCAGCAATAGCAATGTGATAATATGTAACAAGTTACAAACAAAATATGAAACAGTCGCATCACGAGGGACTAGGTCAATAAAAACCTTGGTTATATTTGTTGTGGGAAAGAAGACAAAGGTGTTGGGAATTGGCCAAATTTTGTTGGAGGGAGAGTGAGTTGATACCCTAAACTATCCATCAACAATGCTGCAAATAATTTTCTATACAATAGGCTACAAAATCCTCACTATCTCATGAATCTTCAATGAAGTAAAATAAGTTTTAAGTTTTTTATTATAAAATCCCTAGATTAGGAAGCAACTCGAACCTAACCCAGTAATTTCCAAATTGTAGTGACAACAAAGATTTTCCAGAAGTTATTTTGTGCTTATTTGAATACTTTGGTTGTCAAAATATAAGAAAAGTAACAGCTGGAATATTAAAGGTGGGAAAGGATGCAACTGCAATGCAATGCAATAGCAGTGACCCTCACCTCACATAGAGAGTGAGAGGGAAATTCAGGGGAAGAAAAGTCTAGATTTTAAACTATATTATGAACACAGTCTTTTCAGATTTTCCATACCAGTGTAAATCCATGCTAAATAAGATTTCTTCTACATAAAGAGCTTGTTTTTTTAATTCCAAATCAAAATTATTTAAGCAAACATAGATTACTCACCGATTTGAGGCATTCTGTTAGCCTCGGTGTGACCTATGCAAACCGTCCTCCGCCTCTACAAACCCTCCTCAACCCCTCCTCTACCACCCTCTCCTCTAGGAGCTCTGTCCCCTGCGGCCCTATCCTCTTCGGCCCTCACCTTTTGTTCACGAGATGAAGAATGACCTATTGACCACTGTGTTGAGTTGTGTATTTTTTCCCTTGTCCATGGCGTTGCTATGTTTTAGCCAAATAAACATTTTTTAATGCAACCCTATCAAACCCAATAGATAACAATGAGGGTTGAGCCAAAGATAGTAATGGGGATTCTCTTCCTTCCACAAATCGACTTGGTGAACCCATATAAAGGTATACATTGTTGTTGTCTCAGTATACAAGAAAAAAGCAGATGGATTGGTCGCCCAAGCATGCAAAGATAACGCAGATGGTTGTGGTTCTAGGTAGATGCCCACATATTATTGATAGAGAATACAGATGGGTATGGAGATAGGGTTGCATGAATGATAAGAGAAACCCTCTACTTGCCTCTTTTCCACAACAAAAATCCCAAATCGATTTTCTATTTTTGGTTTAAAACATAAAATCATGTCGTAATCGATTTCCACCATATATTTGGATCCAAGGTATGACAATGCTTGGTGGGTAGAGTGCTATAGTTACCACTCCCATACCAAAAAATATAATTGCAATTGTTATGTATTGGGAAGCCCGCTCCAATCCTACCCATACTATTTTCACCATGTTTGTTTTATGAATGGAATAAACAAAACCAAGTTTTAACCATTCTCTCATAGGTTGTGAACTTTGTGTATCATATGTGCAATAATATGCATAAAGCTTATCAAAGATGGGCAGCTTCTCACCAGCAAAGACACCCTACACAAAAGCTTCCCATGGCGCTATTGCACTATAATGGCATATGTTCATAGTGAAATGGTTGCACAAGGGTCTATTTGTTGATTTTGGAGCTCTATTTCTCATGGGAGCTCTTCTTCAAGTAATACTTTAATGTGAATTCAAGCACAACTAAAGAACTTCGGTCTTGGATCAACTCTATCAACAACTCTTCTTAACTTATTCCATATTGCCTCAAGGCTCTTAATGCATAGTTGTTAAAAGAGATATGGGGCAATCTCTCCCACACTAAAACATATGATGGAATCTCCTATTTTAGCTCAAAATCTAGAGACCATTGATTAAGATACAAAACTCCAGTGCCCCAAAACCATGGGCATTGTATAATATTAAATCATAACCATAGTTAGATTGAAAATGTAAATCGAAGAAGTCTTTACCAAAAAAGTAACTTTAATTTTTCCTTTGAAATTAGGAACCTACTAGTTTTGGATAAAAGACTCAAATGCTTTATAAGATTGGTCATGCTCCCAAAAACATCCTGACTATAATATGATAAGTATACAAAAATAGCTTTTTCTCAACACTACAAATTGAAAACTAAGATTAAAAATGTTCTCTATATTTTTAACAAAATGTGATGCATTGTGACTAGAGTTAGTTCTCTTTAAATAATTAACAACCATCCCCAAACCTTGCATTCTTATCCCACAAGCATGTACTCACTCATACATGTTAGCCATGATCACCTTGAAAGGACACTGCTAAACCACACATAATTGCATCTTGAATATATCTTATTTTATTTATATGAAAACTCTATACTTCCTCGCACACCAAATAAGGACAACTATAGAATCTCTATTATATAGAAACAAACCCTAACCACATGTAGGAAATACACACTACTACTTTAAACCCTAATTGCATGTAAAGAAAACATACTACTACATCTTCCCAAATATTTTTTTGGTAAAATATTACATGACGTTTGAGACAAACTCCATCTTTTTGACAACATGCGAATTCTTAATAAACCATGACCAATAACATTTCATCCTTATTTACATTCTAGGAGCCATAAACAACATGGAGCCATTTGTACCCATGTTATCTCAGTCCACCAACGTGAGAATTTAAGGATCTATGCCACCTAAATTTGAGTAGAGTAGACCTTGTGTTCAATACATGACAACTGTTAAAAATAAAGAAATATGGGTAGTTATGCTGAAAATACATGATTATCCAATGGTTCATGGATGATATTATTGCCACAATTACCAACTAATTAGTAACACCATGATACAATCAGGTTAATGATATATATCATGTTGAACATAGGGCATATATGTAACACATATATGTGAAATGTAACAATATATATAAGTAACATGAAAACTCCCATGTTGATGGAAAGAGATCTCAAAAGATGTCACACCAATGTTAAGCAAATGTGAGACTAACATGATTTAGGAATTCGCATAACCTGAAGATAACACACAACTTGAAGATAACATTATTATAGACCAATTTTTATGCCTAAAAATATGAACGGTTGTGCACACTGCATAAAGAATATAATTGTGTACAAATCTAATCAAAAGGTTTTATTGTTAGAGAAAACACAATAACCTAAGCGTCGGATATGAGACGGAGAGTCGTTGCTTAAGCGACTCTTACTAACGTGCCGTCGCTTAACCGACGGTTATGAGAATAGTCATCTCTTAAGCGACACTTGTTTCCACATTTACAAAAAAAAAATCTATCCTTGTGATTTTTGGTAAGTTTAAAAAGAGAAATCCACGCGCCGTCGGATTTTGGATCGAAATGTAGTAGTGTGGGATCATAATCTAACAGTTCATAGAAAAAGTAAATAATACACCCATAGAATTTGTTGAGATCCTTGATAAGATTCCAAGGTACCAGAAACTCCCCCACCCAACTGCGGAAACATGGTTCTAGAAGTTACCCATTCCAAGCAGATATATCTTGGGTGAGACTACATCTGCATTGCAGGTATTGTTGAATGACCTCTGCTTTATCAGGATGATATCTTGGGGATTTTTTGCACTAATAAGAAGGGACTGTACCTAGTTCAAGATCCTTGGAGGAGGAAGAAAATCCAACACATTGCACTAGTTTCCTCTTGGAGGGAAAGGGAACCAATTCCCAAGTCCCATTGTCTTGCAAAGACTTGAACTCTTCTTGCATGGTTGTTTCCCATCTTGGGTCAAGTGATGCTTCTTGATATGTCTTAGGATCATATCCAACTATCATAAATAATCTCCCTAAAAGATTCAATTCACAAGTAGAGATTGCATTGTAAAATTGAGATCTAGTCTTCCTAGAGTGTAGTGGATCTCCAACAAGATCACTAGTTTCTTGTATGGTTTTTTCAACCCACTTTGGATGAATGGGAGAGTCATGATCTGAATGGATGTCGTCATCAACATTAGTATTAGAAAAATCAAAGGAATAATCATCACTTACATCATCATGGAGTGGAGGATGTGAGAAATTCCCTTGAGCTAGTTTGACCTCCTGCATGGGCTCTTCTTCAAACTATACGCTCCTTTCAATGAATGTTTAATGAGATGAGGGATCAAAGAGCTTGCATCCCTTTTCATATTCAGCATATCCAACCATAACGGACTCCTTTCTTTGAGTTTGCAAGGCCTTTTCCTTCCAATGATTTGTGTGGAGCTCTATTTTGAACATCTGCAACACAATTGATAACTTCAACCCATATATTTGGATTTAAATCCTTTTCTTCCATCATGCATGTACCCATCTCCTTGAGAGATTTGTTCTTGCGCTTTGCAACACCATTTTGTTGTGGTGTGTAGGGTACATAATATTGCATTTGGATGCCACATTATTAAAAAATATGTTGCTAATTCTTATTGACATACTTCTTACCATTATTAGTCCTAAGAACCTTGATCTTGTTCTCACATGCATTCTCAACTAAAGCTTTGTACACTTTGAAAGTCTCAAAAAATTCATATTTTAGCTTGAGAAAATACACCTAGAAGTACCTTGAGAAATCATCTATGAAATTCAATACATACCTTGAATTCCCATATGATGGTGTGGGAAGAGGCCATATCATATATGAATGGATCAGATCAAGCACTTGGACATCTCTCCTTTCCTTTCCTTTCTCATATTTGCACTCAACATGTTTCCCCACTATGCACCCTTTGCAAGTGCCATTGGGAAGCCCTTCAACCATGCTTTCATTGCTTAGTGCTTGGAGGTACTAGTAGTTGATATGTCCATATATCTCATGCCACAACTTGCTAGTATTTCTGGTATATCTATATACAAGGCTGAAATTCTATCTACAAGGTATTACTCCCTCCTTAAGTGGAATTTTCTACCGAATTATGATAGTGTCATATTTTTTCAAACCCTCATATCTCCAAGGAAATACATCAACATATTCTTTAAGAAATTGAGCATACATATGCTTTTACTCACAGGATAGATATTTTGAAACTTTAAACATTTTTAGTCTCTTAGCTATACAAATATTACATTCTTCCACATCATTTGACTTGGACTAAAATTAAGGCTTGACAATTACATAATTTTGATAAAAAAATATTCTACAAGGGTACAAATGGTTTGGGAATTTTATTTCTTTTCAGCTAAATCATGTTGTGATTTCCAATCTTATCAAACTAATTTTGATGTATTTTTTGTTGTTATCTTTGATATCTTCGCTATTTTCTTCATCAAGACCAATTGATTTGTAGAAAACTCATTTACAATCTCCGTAAATTTTATAATTTGTTGGTCATGTTCAAAAAATTTCTAGTTCTTCGCATTGTATATAATAGAAGGTCTATGCTTCATTTCAAATTCATATTTTAATTGCAAAATGTTTGTAGGTTTGAAAGTATTTGTTCCAACTACCAAAGAGTCAGCTTTGTGGTTGGAAATTCTAGGAATTGAGGGTATATTGAAAGCCAGGGAAAAACTATCAAACAAATATAAAACATAATTCATGTAGTCTTTCCTTTTGGGGTTCTTTTATATATATTTATTTTTTATTTGATTAACAACCAATTCTACATCTCGAAATATTGAAATCTTATGAATTTTCATTAGCCTTCATGCTTGATCCAGTGGATTATTCATCTTCAAAATTACACTGATCCAATATGGTACAATAGTAGTTAATCTATGGTTTTAAATCATATGCTAGTCATTATATGCACATGCCACGTAGCTTATCGCATGTCACGCAGCTTATCGCATGCCACACAGCTTATCGCATGATGCGCAGCTTATCACATGCCACGCAGTTATGTAGGGGGCCGCGCAATTGTGCACCGTCAAGTGAGCATCGAATGGTTTGTGGAGGTTAGGCATATGCCGCGACATTTGTATGCTGCGATAGTGGATCGGGTATATGGCAAAGTCCTTATATGCTGCGAATTTTGTAGGTTGCAACAGTGGATCGGGTATATGGTGAAGTCCTTATATGCCTTGACAGTTATATGTTGTGAAGTTGATGGTGACATCAAACGGTTACGTTACATGTGGCATAGCCCAGTGGCAGTCGTTGCAATGTGTTGAAAGGTAGCGTATGAGCGTGGAGTTGGTTGCAATGTTTCGGGGATCTGAAACGTCATGGTAACATAACGCTTGGGCAGCGATTTGGCGGGATTGCATGGTTCAGTTAGCATATGGTTGTAACAATAATAAAGAAGATAACAATTGTGGTCCATTACTCATCCTCTCGATAAACGCTTAAATAGAGGATGCTGGCCACATTTCAGAGGGAGAGACACAGAGTGTTAGAGCACAGAGATTCATTTTTCTGTATGAGAAACTTGGGAAGTTGTTGTGAAGTACACAGACGCTGTTCTTTTTTGAAATCGACATTCTCTGTTATAATTTATCTTTCTTTGCCTTTCGAAGGATAATTGTAATTTTCTAGAATAGAGGTCTTAAAGACTTTGTACAACATTATGTTCATAGTTGCTGAAGTTGATTCCAGAACCATTTTGTACCATCTTAAAGAGATTAATTGGATCAGTACCCATTGGAGAGGGACCCAGAGACATAGCCCAGTGGAGGGGGTGAACTCCGTTATCAACTTCTGTTTGTGACTCTCTATTTCTTTGTTCCTTTTTATATCTGTTTACCAGTTTTGCTGTTCTCATTTTCGGTTTCTCATTCTTGTCTCAGTTTGTTGCTCATTTATGTTTCTAAGCATTCAATTGATGTCAATGCTATTCCAGGAATTTAGTAAATTGATTAAATCGCATTCTTTAAATAAAATTTTAATGCACTCAAGTTGAGGTCCGATGGAACATGTTTGGCATCAGAGAAAGTTAATTGTTGGTGCAAGTTTGTGAATGCTTACCAGGTCTAGGTTAAAGCTTGGTGAAGGAGAATTAATCGAGCCAATCTCAAGGAGAACATTCTCAAGAACCATGTCTTCTCCACGAGGGGAAGAAGAAGGACATATAGAATGGGAAAAACCTGTTATTTCCGAAACTGAGTTTTTGGAGGCTTTTATGATCATGAAAGCCATGATGGAAATTCTACTCGATGAGCGAGTAGAAAGGAAGAATAAAGAAGAAGGTTCTTCATCCAAAGATGCAGAAGTGAAGAAGGAAGAAAAGGGTAAAGGGGTAGGAGGTGATGGTGATCCTCCTGAAACTAATCAAACTTTATCTTCTTCTCATACTTCTCATTCAAATAATGCAAGCCCTAATATGCCTTATTTCAAATTGGATGTAAAGTTTGAGTTGCCAATTTATAATGGAGATTTAGATGCTGAAAAGTTAGACAATTGGATCAAGCAGCTTGAAGTCTATTGCAGGGTGCAGGGCATTAATGATGACCCTTCTAGAATTCAATTGGCCACTTTGAGAATGAGTGGAATGGCTCTTACTTGGTGGGAGAGCAAGATTTAGCAAGATCTTCGAAAGAATGGTAAAATTATTTCAGTATGGAATGAGTTCATTGAAGTATTAAGGAAGCAATTTTATCCTTTAGGTCACATGCAACAATTAATAATGAGCTGGAAAACTTTTAGACAAGCAAAAGGACAAATCATTCAAGAATATACTTATGAATTTATAAAGAGGGCTATTGCATTGAATGTTGCATTGGATACGCAAGAAACTCTTCTTAAATATATTGGTGGCATGCATTCTTATTTGCGACATACTTTGTTGATGTTTAACCCCAGTAATTTGGATGATGTATGTGTTCAAGCCACACATTTAGAAGCTAGGGGTAAGCATGATGATGATTCGTTTATGAAGAAGTCATCTAAATTTGACAACAAAGATAAAAGCAAAGATAAGGGAAAGGAAACAGCTACCATCATGAAAGAGGGTGAAAAACCCACATGCTCACATTGTCAGAAAGGGCATGATGTTTCTAAGTGTTGGAAACTTCATCCGGAGTTAAGGCCAAAGAAGTATGGAGGAAATAAAAAATGAATATAAGGATAATCAAGCAGCTACTGCAGCCATAATTCAAGACTTGCGATTTGATTCAGGTGATGAGACTAAGATCACAACAATAGGGATCTGAGGTAAAGATAAAGGCATATCTCTTTCCATTGATGCAAGTTCAAGTTCTAATTCATGTGCAAGTACAAGTACAAATCTGCTATCTACTTCTATGCAAAGTGATAAAAGAAAAAATGAATTGTTTCATGTTCGTGTCATTAGAAATCATACAAAGGTTGATACATTGTTTGATAGTGGTTCACAAGTAAATTTGATATCAGAAGAAGTGGTTAAGAAATTGCATTTAGTTACTATGCCTCATGAAAAACCCTATCCTCTTGGTTGTGTTACTAATGATACACAATTGCAAGTTACAAAGAAATGTGTTTTGAAATTTGCAATCACTGAAAAGTTTATGGATGAGGTAGAACTAGATGTAGTACCACTTGACATTTGTGAAATTGTACTTGGGAGTCCATATTTGTATGACCGAAAAGCAGTCTTTTATAGAGAGGAGAACAAATATCATCTCTTTAAAGTTGGTGTGGAATACATTGTTCGTGCACATCATATGAAAACAAATCTAGCATTAGTCACTACAAGTCAAATGAAAATGATAGTGAATGCTAGTAGGAAGTTTGCATTAATGGCTGTTAAATGTGAATCATTGGAAAGTGGTCATCTGGAACATGGAATTAAATTAATTAAAAGTGTTCCCAAGTATGGTGCCTTGTTACAGGAACCTGAAAGACTATCACTTACCAGAGATGTACAACATGAAGTGCAGTGGCAGCAAAGCATGCCTTTCCCAAATTTTGGCATGAATCTGATGATTATTCAAAAGACTATTTATGATTATGTAAGGAATTTGGTGGGATTGTACACACCTATTCATACTTCATCTCATCCTTGTAAAAATGTTGTAAAGGACTTTGATGGGAGACTACCAATTAGTTTGTGCTTTCAGTATATTGGGGTTCACGATGGGCTTCCTATGACTATTGTACATGTTCGACACTTCCGAATATTGGGGAAATTTTGGTCAGTTTTATGGAGTCTTAGGGACACTAATATTGAAAAGAGCACAATGTATTGTTCACATATTATTGGGAAAACATGGGTAGTCAGTAGAACAGTCATTCAATTTCTCTAGACTTATTGGGATAAACATCCTAAGGATTGGGATGAACAATTGCAGCACATACAGTGCATTAAGTCTCCTTTTGAGGCTTGTTTTTGTTATCTGTTGAGGTCACATGTGGACTTTTCTTTTGGCACAAAAGATGTTAGAGTTGGACATCATGATGCAAAGAAAGCAGTGCAGCAGATAGTGCAAGAACTACAGGAGACGAGCCAGGCAATTTGCAAAGCCAGACATGAAAACCATCATCCTTTTGAAGTTGAAAAGCAAGTTTGGTTGCAGATCACCAAGGAAAGATGGAAAGGATTTATGGAGATTGGAAAGGTGAGGAAGCTATATCCTCACTTACTTGCATAATGATTCAAGCTTTTGGTGGTCCAAAATCTCTCCAATGGGGAGGAATGATCCGGTGGATTATTCATCTTCAAAATTACACTGATCCAATATGGTACAATAGTAGTTAATCTATGGTTTTAACTCATATGCTAGCCATTATATGCACATGCCATGTAGCTTATCACATTCCGCACAGCTTATTGCATGCCGCACAGTTATGTAGGGGGATGCACAGTTGTGCACCGTCAAGTGAGCATCGAATGGTTCGTGGAGGTTAGGAATATGTCGTGACATTTGTATGCTACGACAGCGGATCGGGTATACGGAAAAGTCCTTATATGCCGCTAATTTTGTAGGCTACGACAGCGGATCGGGTATATGGCAAATTCTTTATATGCCGTGACTTTTATATGCTGTGAAGTTGATGGTGACAGTAAATGATTACGTTACATGTGGCATAGCCCAGTGGCAGTCGTTGCAACGTGTTGTAAGGTAGCGTATGAGCATGGAGTTGGTTGCAACGTTTCGGGGATTTGAAACGTCGTGGTAACATAATGCTTGGGCAGTGATTTGGTGGGATTGCATGGTTCAGTTAGCATATGGTTGTAACAATAATAAAGAAGATAACAACTGTGGTCCGTTACTCATCCTCTCGCTAAACGCTTAAATAGAGGACGCTGGCCACATTTTAGAGGGAGAGACACAGAGTGTTAGAGCAGAGAGCTTTGTTTTTCTGTATGAGAAACTTGGGAAGTTGCTGTGAAGTACACAGACACTGTTCTTTTTTGAATTTGACATTCTCTGTTATAATTTAGCTTTCTTTGCCTTTCGAAGGCTAATTGTATTTTTCTAGAAGAGAGGTCTTAAATACTTTGTACAACATTCTGTTCACAATTGCTGAAGTTGATTCCAGAACCATTTTGTACCATCTTAAAGAGATTAATTGAATTGGTACCCATTGGAGAGGGACCCGGAGACGTATCCCAGTGGAGGGGGTGAACTCCGTTATCAACTTTTGTTTGTGACTCTCTATTTATGTGTTCCTTTTTATATCTGTTCATCAGTTTTGTTGTTCTCATTTTCGGTTTCTCATTCCTGTCTCAGTTTGCTGCTCATTTCTGTTTCTAAGCATTCAATTGATTTCAATGCTAATCCCTGGAATTTAGTAAACTGATTAAATCGCATTCTTTAAATAAACTTTTAATGCACTCAAGTTGAGGTCCGACGGATCAATGCTTCAATCCCCAAAAGTATAGCTTCACACTGTTGTATTAGTTGTATTCTAAAACTCTGATTTGTATGATAAAGGATTGTTGTCCCCAATAAGACGGGTTAAAAAAAATGTAGATCTAGATCCCTCTTTTGATGAAGAACCATAAAAATATAATTTCCAGACATCCTCTACTCTATTATGAAATTAGTTCTCTTTTAACTCTATATTTTCAATAAATGGTACATGATCATCATCACTATGTACAGATAATATACAACATCCCATACCATAATCATCTGCATACACATGGAAATTCTTAGGATTTTCATGATCACTAATAGTGTATGCAAATTTTTCCTCCACGTATAGAATTCTAGTTTCTCTTGCAACAACTGGGATAATGGCATGCCAAGTATAATTGAAATGTTCCTCTCGATTTATCTGATTGTGACCTAGATAATAACATCCCATATGTTTCTAGTACATCAACAACCACTAAATCCATCATAATGCTTTTAATAGGAATGTAGGACAAAGTTACCACAATATCCTTTATCATACCAATACACTTGACCTTTCTAGATTCATAAGAATATAGGTCTTGGTAATGCATTGTGATTTACATGCCCACCTTCTCCATTATAACTTTAGGCATCAAATTATGGGAGGCACTTGAATCCAACATATAGTTGTGTAAAATATTATCTTGAACAATCAAAGTAATATAAAAAGGATCCACTTTCTCACTCCTTTTTTCAATATGAGGACCGGGCATTACCAAAGGGGTTTCATCCTCCAAATTAAGAGCATCTAATTTCTATAAGGAAGCTAGATGAATGACTACCTTAGAAATTTCTTTATGATATACAAAAATATTAACCAATTCAGTTAAATGGATCATTTTGTTTACCTTACTGAGTTCATGATCCAAATTAGAAGAAACAACTATATTTTCATTATATCTTTTATTTACTTGTTTATAAACTACCTACTCATCTCAAATTTTCATGACTAGATCAAAAATCTGTTTTATCTTCTTCTTTCATTGAGGTATCTCCTTTGGTTCCCTGATCTGATCCTTATGTTTTCTTGCAAAAACTTTAGGTCAAATATCACAATTCTTGTGCAATCCATCATGCAATGTGCCAACAAATAACTTGCTTTGTGAATACAACACTTCTTCATTTCGATTTTTATCATATTGTAGAAAATAATGATGAAATATGATAGATTTTTCATAATCTACCAGATTCATATGTGCATACACAAATTCATCATTTATCCAATGCATATCCTCTTGTTCATGTTGTTCATCATATTTTTTAGGTTTTTTTTCCTCAAGAAAGCCATATTCAACCATGATAATATTATTTCTCAACGGAAGTTGAATATGTTGTTCATTATTCCTTCTTTCTTTGTCTAAGATCTATGGAGATTGGTTAAAAATTTAAATGAAACGATTATCATTTGAATTACTTGTACCCATGTTTTGAGGTTGTCTGGGAGCATTACTAGCACTACTAGCTTTTAATCTTGATATTTTATTAGATAGTTTTTTATTAAATTTCTTATCTCTTTAATTTTAGCTTCCGAAGATGTTGCTTGTGAGGTCAAAGTATCTCATTATTTCTTCTTATTCTTATATTTTTCTTTGTGGTCATACCTAGTATTTATCTTACTCAAATCAATCATGTTCCCTTATATATAAAGTACATCATATTTCCTGTTAATTAAGGTTCTGGAACTTCTTTATCTCAATATTAAATAAAAATCTTGATCAAAATCACCAACACGTAACTTTAGCTATAGCCTAAGAAGGTTTAATGCTAAGATGAATTGTGTTTTACAACTTATTAAACCTTTTGGTAAAAACAAGAATAGACTCACTACTCGTTTTCAATTGTCCACCAAATTCTATCAAATAATATAAGTGATTCCTCTTTTCACTCCATTGTCTCATGAATGCATCTTTAAAAGTCACCTAGGAGTTAATTGGATTTGTTGGAAAACCTATGAAACATATCCTCACATCTCCTTCTAAAGTTTGCACAAAAAGACTCATATAGACATTATCATGCTCAATATGAATATTGTCAATAAACTCTTAGAATAGGGCCATATGATCATGAACTGATATCTCTTTCTCTTTCTCTCTTTCTTGAAATAAATCAATATATAAATTTCCATCTAGTTTGGTGCTTACTAGTTGGAGATATTGGATGAATTAGCTTATAGGGAACATTTTAGGGGTAGGTATCACTTTGCAAATTTGGGGTCCAAAACCTTTCGAGGCCTATTTGGGGGTGTAAATGATGCTTTTTGGGGTCAAAATTTAATCACGTATTCTATTCCCTTTGGCACGATTCTACAATCCAAGAAATTTCAAATGATCTAAGAATCACCTTAAACAGAGTTTGTATGAAGAATTTATGTCTTCCAGAAGTTAAAGGTGATCCCAAGAAAGATCATTCAAGTTCTAGTACCGATATTCCTTCCTAGTTTTTATTTAATATGAAGCAAAAACTAGCATCAAGTTGTTCGAAGGTGAGATTGATGCTTTAAAATGGTATCATTGGTTTTGGAAATTAGAGGTTTATTTTAGTATCCATAACATAGATGAGGATAAGAATATTTCATTAGATTGACTAAAATTATAGGGACATGCATTAACTAGGTGGGAAATCCATACAAAGGCACTTAGGTTGGAGGGTTATCCACTAGTAACTAAGTGGGACAATTTCAAATCGCTCATTAAGTCACAATCATACCCTATTAGGTATTCAGGTACCAATGGATCCATTGATATTAATTTAGACAATGGAAAGGGAAAATTTTGCAACAGTCACAAGTGAATTTAGGAAGATGGCTATCATGTTGTATATCTCATGCAAGAATCCAGATGTACTCCTCAAGTATCTAGGGGGTTTAAATAGTCATTTATAGAAGCAAGTGATTTTACTCAAGCCTAAGACAATTGATGAGTCATGTGTGAAAGAATAATAACTGGAGATATAGGCCACAAGAAAGGACAACCAAGCGGTTCTAAACATAAATAAAAACAATATGCTTCCAAGGAGAGGAAGAAGAAGTGGAAAGTAAAAGATAAGAATACTACAACCACAACACAATAGTGCAAGGATATGAAAAACCATTGTAACCATTGTAAAATTTATGCACATACTGAAAAAAAAAATATTAAAAGCTACATCTATAGGTGAACCCTAAGAACCACAATAAGGATCCTAAGAAGAAGAACCTTATATCCATGAATTCAAGAAAATATTTATAGATAATCTTAGATGTGGATGAGAAGATTGTTATCACTTCAATGTAGAAGGAGATGAACTTGAGTATCCTTCATCACAAGGAAGAGAAGTAGATTACTAAACTCTTCCATATCAATATCTAAATCAAGAAGACCAAGGTTTATTCTCTATGTTATTCCATTTCATAAGCCAATATCATATTATAATATATACTTAGCTTGTATTGGAAGTACATGATCATCGTAGCCCTTAACAATTGGGATGGGAAAATAAGAATACATAACTTAGGGTCACAAAATAATTCAAGATTAAATTTTCCATAAGTACATATTACATTGATGAAGTGGAGGTAGACGTAGTAACTCTTCATGTTTGTGGTGTAATGTTTGGAAGCCCGTATATGTATGAGAGGGATGTGATCTTCATGAAGAGAGAAAATTAATACCACTTAATCAACAATGGGAAATTTTTCATTATCAACACGCACAAATATAAATCTAAGATGTCATTAGTAAGTTCCAACCAAATGAGAAATTTTATTAGCTCAATTCAAAAGTTTGTGTTGCTTTTCTTAAGACATAATTAACAAGAAAGTGAATTGGTAAACATAAAAACATCCTGAAGGGATGAATGAAAGAGTAGAAACACTAGTTATAGAAACTTATACAGGCACATATAGAAGTGTTCTAGGAGGGTAGAGGGATAATTCCTAAGGGAGAAGTGGAGAAAAAAAATACAACTACTGCTCGATTCTCTATTGGTGAACACCAAATTGTATAGATAGTCTATTCTAGATGTAGAAGTGATTAAATAGTTGCAACAACTATTGGAGCAAGGAGTAATTTAACCAAGCACCTCACAATGTAGGTAAACTATTATCATGTACCAAATAAGGATGGGACTTGGAGGATGTGTGTTGACTATAGAGATTTGAATAAGATCACCCTCATGAATCAATACCCTCTACCTAGGACCGATGATTTTATAGATTAGTTGGAGCATGCAAATTAATTCACTATGTTGTATATGAAATCAGGATGCCAACAGGTACAAGTGAAAGAACAGGACACTTGGAAGGACACCTTCAATACTAGGAAATTTTTATATGAATCATTAGTAATTCCATTTGGTTTGTGTAATGCACAATCTACATTTATGTGTTTGATGAATGATGTATTGTGTACTTTCTTATATTAATTTATGATAGTGTATTTAGATTATATAATGGTTTATAGTGCTACCTAGGAAGAGCATATATCACATCTCAAGAAGGCATTAGAGACATTGAAAAACATCAACTGTTGGACAACATTAAGAAATGTGAATTTTCTCAACAATGTTTGGTATATTTAGGGTATGTGATTGGTGGAGGAGAGCTTAAGATTAATCTTGCAAATATGGAGGTCATCACTAAGTGGCCAATCCTACAAATATCATTAAAAATAGGAGACTTTTATGGGAAGAACAATACCTTTGGAAGTCTATATATTCCTTTTTGTTTCTGGATACACCTCTCCATTCCATAACAACTAGCAATAAGTGATTCGAGTGGGTAAGGAATCAACAAAATTCCTTTGAGGAGCTCAAGTGAAATATCAATCAGGCACCATTTCTCGCATTTCATAACTTGTATAATCCTTTTGAATTGGAGAAAGATGCAAGTGGGTATGGTATGGGACTATTTTTTTATGCAAGGAGGGATTCTAGTATGCTATCATTTTGAAATGTTCCATGGATGTGTCCTAAAATACCCTACATGTGCTAAATAACTCTATGCCTTTGTTCAAGATGTTAAGAAGTGGAAGAATTAGGTGATGGTCAAGGAGACCATCATTCATATTGATCACCAGTTGTTGCAGTATTTCTTGGCCTAGAGTAAGCTATGACAAACATGACACTACAAGTGGATGTGATTCTTAAAACAATTCCTTATAACAATAGAATATAAGAAGGTAATTAAAAACAATATGGAATAAATTCTCTCAAATCCAACTTCAACCAAGATAACATATTAGGGTACTCTTATGCATATGGATCCTTTCATCCATTTTGCATACAAGGAGGAGTACACAAAACATGAGGAGTTCAAGTAGGTATTTGAGCAGCCGCAAGGTAGATTCCATGTAGAATAAGGTGACATCAAGGATCACTATCATCTCCAGGATGGGTTACTCTACAATTTGGACAAGCCCTTTGTTCCTAAAGATGAGAGATTGAGGCTCTCACCTCCAAATTTGCAGGGAATTTTGTGTGTTGGGAAGATAATTTCCCACTTACAAAGATATGGTTACTAGTATAGAATGAGATAAGGTGTATATTGGTTTATTAGAGGATGCATACTTTAATTTACAAGAAATCCTAGTAATAGGAAGCAAGGTCTATACTGTCTCTTACCCATTCTTATGAGACCATGGGAGAGCATATCCATGGATTTTGTGGATTGTCTTCCAAAAACTAGGAAGAAATATGAATATTTATTTCTGGTAGTTGACATATTTAGTAAGATGTGTACTCTTATACCTTGTAAAAAGACCATCAAGGAAAAGAAGAAGAAAAAAATGTTGTTTGAATACATCCAGTTTCACTTTGGGATGCCAAGGAGAATCATATCAGACATGGATACCATATTTTTCAATCCATTTTGGACTAAAATTTGGGATGGTAAGGAAACTAAACTAAAGATATCTATAAAATTCCATCCATATATAGATGGGAAAACAAAAGTAGCAACAATACTTTGGCACATCTTTTGCGGGGTTACAATCAGAAGCATCTAAAGAGTAGGGATGAAAATTTTATATATATGGGGTTACAATAATAGGCATTTGAAAAATTTGGGAGGAAAAACTGATCTACATACAACACCCTTATAATAGATCAGTCAACACTTCCATTGGAAATTCCCATTTTGAAACTTGTTTTGGGTATCTTCCACCTTCACCTCTAGATTTTGTTTTTATGGACAACAAGGGGGAGTGAGGGAAGAAAACACAAGTGAATAATTAAGAGTTGAAAAATTCATTGATACAATTAGGAAAATACGTTTACAAGTACAATATACATTAAATAATTCACATGAAAAGTACAAGGCAAGACATGACCAACACAAAGTGTAGAAAACATTCACTGCAGGAGACAAAGTTTGGTTTCAACTAAATAAGGAAAGATCACAAGTTCTTGGTAAGAAGATCAAGGAAGTACGATATGGTCCTTATGAAGTATTGGAGAAGGCGTGATATAATTTCTATAGACTCGTTCTACCCCCATATATGCTCATTTACTTGGTCATGAATGTGGAAAATATGAAACTTTATTAACCTTCCATGTTGTACCAAGAACATGAGGAGGTCTTACCTTCTATAGAGGAATTAGCACCAGAGGCTTAGGATAGAACACACAATTTTGTAGAAGAATTCTATACTAACTAGGAAAAAGGATATTATGAACTTTGGTAGGTGGGGTTGAAAGGACAACTTCAAGGAAAGGATAAATGGTACTCCAAGGAGAGGGTATATGAAAATTTTCCTCACCTCATTCAATAAAATATTTTGGCTACCGAAATACTCTAGGGATTTGTGATCCAAAATCGATCAATATATAATTTTTTCATCTATTTTGTTTCTTATTGAGTGGAGATATTAAATCAACTTGCTTGTAGGTCCCATTTTAATGGCATATCTCACTTTGTATATTTTGGGTTCAAAACCTTCCAAGTCCTATTTGAGGCTGTAAATGATGATTTTGGGGTTCAAAATTTATTTTCTTGAGATATTCTTGTTGACGCAATTCTAAAGTTTCATACCTTTCCAATAATTGATTAATAGGCTCAAACTGAGTATGTATGAAGAAGTTACTATTAATACTTTGAGTAATAATGAAGAACTATGAACTTTAAAACTTTTATCAATCAATCACTGCATATATGAATCTCATAACACAAATCATCTACATAAATCATTCTACCATATGAGACAAGATGTAACCTTGGAAAACCCTCCAAATAGAGAGGATGAAAAAACCCAACACTTCTTTGAGTATAATAGATAGACTTACAGAGAATGGTTTACAACACATTAGTAGATTGCTCGATATGAGAGAAAATAGAGAAATAGATAAGAGATATCATCTACAACAATTTTAATGAACTTGAAAAGTTCCCACTACTTTAATAACAAGTCAAAACTCATGTCATGCAAGTTAGGATGAATGGTTTCTTGACACTAGTGGACACATGCACCTCAATTTCAAATTTTCCTTCAAGGGTTCCAAGTCGGTGCCTTGGATTCTTCTCCATGCACAAGACATGCACCATAGCTTCCGAGAATAGCTTTAACTGATAGGTGTCTGAATTTGAACTAAACTTCAATATCTAACTAAATGTTGATCACTTAGTTAATATGATTAACTTAAGTATCATGGTGCTTCACCCTGAGTGCCATCAGTGATTGAGTCTTGCTATCATCTATGCTTCATGCTTAGTGCTATCAATGCTTCACTCTTAGTGCCATTAGTGCTTCACTCTTAGTTCCATCAGTGCTTCACTCTTAGTTCCATCCATCCAAATCACTTTATTTACTATTTTTAACTTTGCATGGATCACATAGAGATTATTTATTTAACTTAAGCACATAAGATTTAACTAAAGCCCTGATTGAGGCATTCATATTTAACTAAATATTTACTTAGCTATCTTAAGTAATTCAAATTCTCTCTCTCTCTATGATTATCTCTTTATCATTTATCATTTACTGCATTGTACACATGAGTATTTATTATTTATCCATCTTATAATATTATTCTTAAAAGAATTGCACACATACTGATGATCATTTCATATTACCCTAGAACATATAGTAATATGCTAAAGTAATTCACTCTAGAGGTGACCAGTATCTATAGAAGAATTAATAGCTTTA
Organism: Pseudotsuga menziesii; assembly: GCA_001517045.1. Lineage (NCBI taxonomy): Eukaryota > Viridiplantae > Streptophyta > Pinopsida > Pinales > Pinaceae > Pseudotsuga > Pseudotsuga menziesii. The sequence goes on along the minus strand of LPNX010033905.1, from coordinate 23,055 downwards.
TCCATCTCAAATTACCATGGTTAGTAATACATCAATTAATATAACCAATTTACCAAGTAAAGCACGCCACCTTAAAAACTAGAGGTCCACCTCAATGAGTACCCATTCTCTAAATGACTACATTAGGATCATGACTTGATACAACAAAAGTCCAGAATTGATACTATTGGCAAGGGGATCAAAGGCACAAGGTGTGACAAAGAAGACATCGACAAGATAAAGACTCAACTGTGTGGAGGAAGATACCGACAAGTGCGGTCGGTTTGGTCACATTAGTTAGAAGTTTCAGTACAAAGTACTTAGGAAGTCAGCCTATGTGGACCATTTTGTAATAGATTAAGCCTATAAATAGAATTAGGAGTAGAGTCATTAAATCGATATAAGAATGTATCATCAGAGAGATATCTTTGTATGTGATCAATTGATCTGCGGATGAATGTATTTTTTGGTCTAAGGGTTTTCAACCAAGGGATATCTGTTTGTGGCAAGATTTTTTGATAATATAAGAATGATGTTGGTGATGAAACTCTTGTCTTTTTATACATATTTGTTGAATTTGTAATTTCGCGATCTATGATTTCTCATGTCTAAAATTGAATGATGCAAAGTTTTGTTGTGACTAATGGGTTAATATATGTTCGTGTCTTTGTTAAGTTGACCTTAGTTACGTTGATGTGATGTCTAAAGCTAATAATGATAAGTAAATGGTGTAAATGATGTGCATAAACCCTAGATATCTGAATGAAACTACGATAGAGTAATAAAAATGCAAAGGTCCTATACCTTCCACGGAAACGTGGTTCATGCAGCCCTTCCTCAGACATCTCGGGTGAGACTACATTTTCTTTGTAGATGTTGCTAGATAGGGTAAAACCTGTCCAGGGTGGTGTTTAGGGAGATTGTGTCGAAGGTTGTCAACATATCCATGGAGTGAACCCTTGTTGACATAGTGTTGTGTGTCAACAAATGGTTCTATTGGCAAGACCATAGTGCGAAAGAGAAGAGTACATGTTGTGGCATCTGACGAAACTGGACATCAAGGACTGGTTCGATCATAAGGCTTGATAGTTCGTAGTAGAAGAAAACCAGAACTCCATATTTTCGGTAGAAGAGTGGTTGGGAAGATATATCTACTATGCTATTCATGAAATATTCTTCACTGAGTTTCCAATAATTCTGTACGAGTGGTTGGAACAACTTACTTTCTAGAAGAGGAACTTCCAAGGAAGAGAACCTGATCAGTGCACCCCTGAACTAATTTGGTAGTTGTGAAGGGTAAACAACAAAGATTCAAGAGATGTTGAGGTGTGGATAGACAACATTTTAGAAGGATATATCACTGCATTTCTTGTCAACACAGTCAAGAACTATAATGACGCATAGAGGAAATTATTTAAGGGACCAAGAGGAAGATTTCTATTGTTGTTACAACTATGGATTAAGATGATTATTTGTGAAAAGGGAATACTGAAGATGAATTCTGACGAGTAAAGCTCTGGTGTACAAAGGCTGCAGGTACTATGAAGGAAAGTGTTGGGTAGAATGTTATGGGGTAGATGGATGGAAGTTACAACGAGACTATGAGGGAAGTTGAGGAATAGTGTGGTTTCCTATGAAGTGGGGTGAGGTTCCAACAAGAGAAGAGGTGAAGGATTGTAAAGAGTCCCGATGTGACCGAAAGAAGAAACTATGAAAAAGGGTCCACGAGGGACTAAGTGACCTACAGTGATGAAGGAAATGACCAGGCTACACCCGAACCCAAGGAAGGACCAACACATAGAAACAACGTAACTACACCTCCATGCACTACATCAAATTGGAGAGGAAAAAACACTAGATCATCGCAAGACTGCCCTGTGTGTCAAAACAGTAATAATAGTAGTGGATCAACGAATACTGGAAGGAGACCTAGAATGGCAAGTGACAATATAAAATTACCCTTGTTCCATGGTAATGGGACTGAATATATCGAGCAATATTGGTTCCTATGTGAAGCAGTGTGGACTGTAAAGCAAGTGCAAGATGAATACATCAAGAAACGACAATTAGTGACGACCTTTTGAGGTCGGGGGTTGGATTGGTAGATGAAATTCATACAAGTAATGATAGGGAATCCATTGAATACCTTGGTGTAGATCCATACTGGACTAATCGAGGAGTTTAAAAATCCAAAATCCGAGTCACAATACATTACCGAGTTGAAGGAAATAAAGAAATATATGAACGCGTCTGTGTGGGGTTTTGATTAGCGGTTCAAAACCCTGATGGATAAAGTCATCTTCAGAATGATCAATGTACAACATAAGGAATGTTTTATCATATCTTTGGTGCCTCACATATGTATGTCATTAATGCAACAAAATATTGCATCACATACAGAAGCTCTGGAGACTGCGATGGATTTGGAAGCTTCTCTAGTTGGCGAAACAGGGGTTGCAATGCACCAAATCCAGGCACAGCTGACAAGACTTAATGTTATATTAATAATACACCCTAGTACCATGGTATTACACCTAGGAGGAACTTTCATTTGTCTTCTACTTATTTTATATGATCCTACTTAGGTTATACTGATCAATATTGGTCTATTAGGTGATTTTTGGCTCATTTACTCATAGTTGAGGTGCTCCATTTTGATCGTCCTAATAGTTGATGCACTCTAGTTTGATCATCCTGATAACCTAGGTGCCCTCATTGATGACATACCACTCCTTATCCCTTAAATCGAGGAATATATTTGACTAGGGGCACTAGTGTGTGAATGCGGTTGTTTTGTGGTCTTATTGGGAATTTATTGTATCCTATAGAGTCTCCCACTCACACATGTATTCACCCATGCCTATAATTCCTTCATTTATGATCTATCATGCTCCATCCATTTTTTCCCTTTCATTTGTGACTGTTTGGTATGGTTTGGTAGCCTATTGGTCAACCTAGGGGGGTTTAGGGGTCAAATCCTATCTTGAAACATGTATGCATCCATATGGCATACAAGGGATCACTAATTTTCCCCATTATGTTATAAGTATGTACCATATAGATCCACACATTGTATACAAATAGAAAGGTCAGTTATTGGCACCATCTACGTGTGTTATTTTGTTCTCTTTTACTGTTTTCTTGCATATTTTGTGAATAAATTAGATTGTGAAGATTTCCTTAGCTACTAGATCCCAATTTGAAGCAATTTTCACATGGTATGAGAGATTTTTGGAGCTACAAATCAAATCTAGAGTGGTTGAGTTTTTGTATAGGTCATTTTCAAGAAAATTTGAGTGTTTGGATTGCAGGTACAACAGTGTTTCTGTCACACAGTGCGCAAGAAGAATGGATAAGACACATGCCTCTATCACTCCATTAAACTATTTCAAATGGAAGGACAAAATGGTGATCCATATGATTTCAAAAGGCCTGTACAGATTCATCATGGGGACTGAGACCAAGCCCAACTCTGTCGTGGAGAAATCAAAGTACTTCAACAGACTTGATGAAGCATTTGGTATGCTTTGTCTTAGCATTTCAAGAGACATTTTCTTCCATGTAGATAGTATTGTCACATCCAATTAATTTTGGATCAAGCATGAGTCTTTATTTGGGAATACTGATTAGATGAGAGGCCATCAGTTCGAAAATGAGCTAATCTCACTAAGTCCAGCTCACTTTGAGACAATCGAAGACTTCTTCCCCAAGTTCAAAGTGTTGGTGCTTCAGCTAAAATAGTGTGGCATAGAGAAGAAATATTATCATATTATATTTTCTATCCTCTCTAAGCTAGATCCTATGTATTCTGTGTTTTTTTCTACATTCCACTCAAGCAAGATCACATCTAGAAATTAGAGGATGCCCACGCTAAAAGACTTCATGGAGTCCCTGACTCAGGAGAAAGACAAGTTAGTGAAAATGGGTACCATAAAGTACACCAAGGATAAATCCCTTGCTGCTGGTGTGTCAAATAAATCTAAAGGAAAGAAGAAATTCAAGGATTTGAAGCACCAAAGAGTGAAGGAGAAGAAGCATCACAGAAGCATTTGGATACAAAAAGCTCCAGTTCAATTGATGAGGATTCAAAAGCCAAGAGGATGAATAGCAAGAGAGAGAATCCCACATGTGTTTATTGAAAACTTTCACATCATGAAATATCTTTCTTCAGAAATAATATGGACATAATGACCAAGCTCCTTGACGAGAACAATATTGATGTTCCAGATTTTGCAAGAAGAGGGGAGTGCAAGCTCTCTTTGGAGCAAGAAAATGGTAAGTGCATGCATACTTTGTGTTCTTGGGAGAAATACATTTCTCATATATTTTTCTTAGATGTATTTTTTTCTGATTTAAATTCTTATATATCATAATCTGAAACCTTGATCCCTTCCTTGTAATAAACCCCAAACAGTTCACCAAAGTTTCCTCTAGAAACTAGTCATTTTTCACTAGTTCCCGATGTGTCTTCTGAAATATATTTCCCACTCCATTCGTATCCATAATATTTTGATTATAAAGGTGATATAAATTATTATATAAAACTTATTATATTTATAAACTCATTTACCCAGCCATTTGATTCCCAAAAGACCCGAAAAATCTCAAGTTCACTAGTTGGAAAATGTCAAACTTTCCTAGTTTCCAATGCTATGTCACTTGTGTATGTTGCTTTTATGTATTGTATGTAATTAATTGGTTGGAAATCCATGGAATTTCCCTTCATGGGACTGTTGCTCTATATTTTTGGATATGATCTCACCACCTATTTCTCGATGTTCAAGTCTCCATACCATCCTGGTTCGCTCAACTATCAGTGTGATCTAATTTCCCACTCTTCTCCCACTATGGACCCATTTGCTCATGAAGACACCATACTTGTGACATTTTCTGATGTATATGCCATATATTCTGATATTTCAGAGCCTCATGATATTTGTTACAGATTTATTAATTTTATTCAACAAATTGGGAAGAAGATTCATGGTTTAATCCATGATATGACAGCTACACATGAGACATATTTTGTTGAAACTTTTGATGTTATTTGGGAAAGAGTTTGCAGAGATGTATTTTCCATGATTGATTATGATTCTAGATTAGAGTATTCTTACAAAAAAATACATTCTTATGATGATCCTCCATCAACAAATGATGACCCTCAAGGGGCTTCTCCACATGTTCTTTGTCTACAACACATTGATGCACTGATGCATGATCTTGGCATCCACAACATCTTCACCAAGAAGTTGTTCTTTCAGCTCATTCAAGTGAAGAAGAGGACCTATTGAAGACTTTTTTTGATCATCTATGTCATTTACATTCTTGAGGGAGGATTTTTTCCATGAGGTTTTTCATCTTTCCTCGTTTTACATGGACAAATAAAAATTTTGTTGTAAGAGGTGACTTGAGCCTTAGTTTCCAAGGCCTCAATAATAATTTGGTATAAGTTGTCTAAGTTAGGATTAAGGGTGGGTGTTAGAGAAATAATCCACCTTAGTACCATGGTATTAAACCTAGGAGGCATTTTTATTTGTCTTTTAATTATGTTATATGATCCTACTTAGGTTATACTGATCAAACTTGGTCTATTAGGTGATTTCTTGCTCATTTACTCACAGTTGAGGCGCTCCACTTTGATCATCCTGATAGTTGAGGCACTTTAGTTTGATCATCCTAACAACCCATGCACCCTTGATTATATAACGCTCCTTATCTCTTAAAAAAAAGGAATATGTTTGACTAGGGGCACTAGTGTGTGAATGTGGTTGTTTTGTGGTATTCTTGGGCATTTATTGTCTCCTAGAGACTCTCCCACTCACACATGTGTTCAACCATGCCTAGCATGCCTTCATTTATAATCCAGCATCCTCCATACATGTTCACACTTGCATTCGTGATTGTTTGGTATGGTTTGGGAGACTATTTGTCAACCTAGGGGGGTTTAGGGTTCAAATCCTATCCTGACACTTGTATGCATCCAGATGGCCTCCAAGGGCTCACAAATTTTCCCCATTGTATTATAAGTATGTACTATATATATCTGTAAGTTGTACACTAATAGAAAGATCAATTATTGGCACCATCTATGTGTGTTATTTTGTTCTCTTTTACTGTTTTCTTGCATATTTTGTGAATATTTCCTTAGATCCTAGATCTCACTATGAATCAATTCTCACACTTAATATTTAGTTGTACGATATCAAGAAGGGAAAATAAGTCCACAAATAAGTATGGTGCAGTCGATGTCAAACAGAAGGGCATCATAAGGATCAATGCCTGGACATTCGTGAATACTTACACGTTGGAGCTCCTAATGCATTAATTCAAGGCAAAATTCCATGGTGTCAAATTTGTCACACTAAAGGAAACCAAACCTAAGAGTGTGTATAGCTTCAGAAGGTTGTGTCAAAACCAGCAAATCTGTTTTGTAACTTTTTTCGATCAGTTGGCCATGAAGAAAAGGACTCTAGAGAATATGACTTACTCCAAGAGAGAACCATGGATACATATTTTATGAAAGGAGAAGAACACCGATCGACAGAAATACCACAACCACAACCATGACCATAGTTCATTCACCAGCAACCAAAGTTCGCTCAATAATAAAAACAGTACAACTAGATGCAATATAACCAACAACAACTGTAGAATACTCAACCACAGTATACTCAACTAGAGTATGCTCAACTGCAGGCTAATCAGCAGTAGCAGTTCAACCAACCAAAGTATCAGCCACAAGGAGGATTCTGTGGAGGTTGTAATGGAGGATTTGTTCATGGAGGGGCTATGGGACGAGGTCACATACCAATAACATGTTATAATTGTAGAGTTTTGGGACACTACCAAAGATACTGCCTGAATCTAAAAACTCAATGTACTTATTGTAGTGTCGCATATCACACTGTTGAAGAATTCCCATAGTTGATTCTAAAGTGGTAATCGAATAACTATCTACAACCACAATCGAACCAGAATGTGAACCAGACTTGAAATCGGAATCAGGGACCAACTGTAGGAAAAATATTGATGAAACCTAGAACTCAGCTAGCAGATGTTGGAGTGACAACTCGAGGAGGACCAACAACATAAGCCTATGGGCCTCTTCCAAATATCTGATCAGCAGCTCAAAATAACATACCATTTGACGTCAACACTGAGAAAGAAACCTTCTTCAGCACAAGAGATATATTGAACATAAACACTGGTAAGTTTTCTGTCTATGAAATTCCACCTACTTTTGATTTAATAGCTATGTCCGGGACATCATGAAAGTTTGGTACATTGAAAATTTTTCTACAAAGTTGTATGTCGCTAGAAAAAAATCCTGATGCATTAGCATAAATAGTGAGATTGTTGTACTAATAGGAGAAAGGGAGAAAAAATTACTTAGTGAATTATTTGCAATAGAAGAAAACAAGAAGGGAAATGAGGATGAATTTATAGGTCAGTGACTATGATGTGTATTTGATTGTTTTGGATCTAGCATCAGATGCAAACATCCTTACAAAGTAGACATGATAAAGGATGGGGAAGCCATAGTTGGTATGGTATCCTGTGCAACTGCGACTGACAAATCAGGATAGGGGGTCACCAATTGGTATAGTACCACACCTAATTTTCTAACTAGAAGGAATAAAGACATATGGAGACTTTGACATCATTGAGATAGTCGACAAAATAAACTCATATCTTGTGTTGTTGGGGATTGGCTAGGAAAATGACAATCTAGCGGTTATTAACTTCAAGAAAAGAGTCATGATGTTCGAGAATCGTGACATGCAGATCAATTCCCCATTAGATCCTGGGGAAGGTAGAAGGTACATCGAGCCAGTAAAAGAGGAATTTATGGACAGATGGGATAATTCCTATAACATTTCTAAAGACTATGTCAATACCACCGCAGATAGAGAGATAGTATGGCATAGTACTAGCTCTGCATCATCGAACTCTGATGATGCACTAGAAAACTGGCAAAACCGGTACATGAAGTATTAGTCAGAAAATGTGGACGAGTCACTTTGTCACTGCACTAGGTCAGAATGGAAGTCATTCAACTACCGATGTATGAAGGACTACCTAGCTTGCTTATTTTTATTGAATAATTCGAGAATAAAGTAGAATATCCTCAACGACTATTGGAATTGGAAGAAGATATGAAGGCTAATCCAGAAAGATGGTGGGCTACACTCAAGAGCTCGATAGGATACTGGTAAATATGTTGCAGACTAATGGAATTTTTATTTCAGGAAATAGATTACTACCAAAGAAAGAAATATGATGGAAATAATGATCCCAATAACCATCTGGTCGCATGCCAGACTGCATGGGTATTGAAACCAAAGGAGAAATGGGCCCATGAATTTTTCCATACGTTGGATGAAATTCCAAGGAGATGGTATGTTTCGGTAGAACTACAAAGGGAAACTACAACGTGGGAATAACTGACTGTTGGTTTCAGTCATACTTTCAACTTTGCGAATGACGATCCGATCATGCATAGTACACTTCAGCACATCCACAATATTGGAAATAGTTCCGGTGGAACTACCAACGAGATCATAGGAAATGACAACAACATAATTAATGTTGGATTGCTACAATGTGTCAAGAGATCTTGACGACGAGGATGATCCAAGAGTGGTCAACATATCAGAATCAAAGGGAATTCTGGGTATTGCAACACTAGAAATGCCATCCAATAAAGTCAAACAATCGCTCGAGTTGAGAAAGGTAAATATTGGGATGATAAAGGAACCAAAATTCACTAATATTTGGGATTACTGGGATGATACAACTATGGTGCAGATCACTGACATGCTAGATGAATTCTAGGATTTATTTTCGATGAAATTTGTTGAGATGAAAGGGATTTTAGGTGACTCGAGAGAAAGAAAAATCCCTCTAAAGCCATATGTGAAACTAGTAAAGAAACGACCTTACAAATTAAAATTGTGATACAAGGAACACATCAAAGATGAACTAGAATAGATTATGGATGATGGCATCATTGAAAATGTCGAAGAGTCAGAGTGGATCAGTCTAATAGTTGTTCAAGACAAAACAACAGGGGAAATCCATATCTGTGTAGACCTAAGGAAGCTGAATGACACAAGTCTTCATGATCCATTCCCAACATAGTTCACTGAAGAAGTATTGAAACGAGTTGGAGGAAAAGAGATCTACTCATTCATGGATGGGTTTTCAGGATACCACTAGATAATAATTGCGAAGGAGGACAAGCACAAGACCACTTTGGTAATAGAGTGGGGATGCTTTCAGTACATAGTAATGGTGTTTGGTCTGAAGATTGCACCTACGATCTTCTCAAGGATAGTTTTCACTACATTTAAGGACTTCATTCAAAAATTATTGTCATCCTACATGGATGTTTGGACCGTCTATGGGTTGGTGAAATACCACACTGGAAACATTCGATTGATGTTAGAAAGATGTCAACAAAACCAGATATCATTAAATCTAAAGAAGTGTGTATTTTTTGCTCCATTTGGGATTCTCTAGGGACATCTTGTATGCAGGGAAGGAATGTTGGTCGATCCCTCCAAGATTGCAGTAATTTTCAAACTACCCGCACCAATGATGGTGAAACAACTAAGGGTTACACTGGGTCAAATGAGATATTATCATAAGTTCATAAGGGGATACATTGTGATCAGAACACCAATGGAGAAATTGTTGAATAAGGATGCGAGGTTTGAATGGAATGATGACTGTCATAGAAGTCTCGATATGTTGAAGAAGAAAATGGTCACCGCAATGATATTAGTATTTCTGGATTGGACAAAGGATTTCCACATCCATGTTGATGCTTCATCAGTCGCATTAGGATTTATCTTGGCTCAAATGGGAGAAGGAGTGTCGACCATGTGATTGCATTCACAAGTCATAATTTGTCTATTGTAGAAAGGAACTACACAAAAACAGAGAGGGAAGGATTGGTGATGGTGTATGCACTACAAAAATTATTCCACTATCTATTAGGAGGACATTTTAAAATTCTTACAGATCATTCAATACTGAAGTACTTGGTCAACATGCCTTTGTTGGGGGGAAATATTTTTTGATGGTTGTTACTATTTCAAGAGTTACATTTTGAGATTGTCATGAATCTAGGATGGTTGAATGCAATACCTGATCATATGTCAAGGATAGAGACAAGAGAAGAACAAAGAAACATCAAGGATGGTCTACCTGATGCACAATTGTTTAAAATTGGAATGGTGGATGACCATTATGAAAAAAATATCCAATTCTTGAAGACATGAAAAACACCAGAGGAATTCACTACGAGTCAGAAGAAGCAACTGGTCATCAAAGCTGCTGATTTTCAGGTAATCATCGAAAAACTCTATAAAATGGGGTAGGATGAAATTTTATGTCGACACGTTACACCACATAAGTTGGATACAATATTGGCAGAGGCACATGATGGAATTGCAAGAGGACATTATGGAGTTCATTTAACCGCCAAAAAGATACTCTAAGTTTATTTATGGTTTCCGACAATGCACAATGATGATGCAGATCATGCTAAAAGTTGTGAAGTCTATCAAAGGATGGGGAATCCATCACGTTGGGATGTGATTCCACTAGTACCCTAGATAATTCTACAGGAATTTGAGAAATGGGTCATGGATTTTGTGGGACCCATCAATCTGCCAGGAAAACAAACGAGTGCATGATATATCATCACAACCACAAACTAGTACTACTTAACATGATGGTCACAGGAAACACCAGTGAAATATTGTACAAATGTGACAACAAGCAGGTTACTATTCAACAATCTGGTTACTCGGTTTGGTTGTCCCAAGATATTCATGAGCAAAACAAGGAAGTGACTTTGTCAATCCGATGATTAGCGCGATGACTGAGTAATTTCAAATACATCACAAGAAGAGTACTCCATATCACCCACAAGCGAATGGAGCAGTCGAGGCATGTGAAAAGGTATTGGAACATGTTCTAACAAAGGTATGCAACACAAATTGCAATGATTGAGACCTAAAAATCCCAATGATACTATGAGCCTATAGAATAGCATGTAAGAAATTGATGGGACAAACACCATTCAAGATTGTCTATGGAAAAGAAGCAGTAATGCTGATGGAGTACAATGTTCTGAGCATGTGCATAGAGGTAGAGACAGATATAAGTGATGAAGGAGCAATTAAAGAATGGTTGGTGCAATTGTTACAACTCGAGGAGGATCATTTCATCGCAGGATTTCACCAGTAGGTAGAAAAGGATTGACATAAGGCATGGCATAACCTCCATGTGAAATAAAAGTACTTCCAATGTGGATATATGATTCTCCTATACGATAGCAACTTCGCGAAGCATCCAAGTAAGTTACAAATGCTTTGGTTAGGACCTTATGTGATTCATTTCATCACCAACAGAGGTGAAGTGCAATTACAATAGTTAGATGAAACATTGCTACCGAAATTAGTAAATGGAAGCCGACTAAATCCATATTGGGATGTCCAAGTGCGACACAATGGATGATAGTCGTGAAAATGAAAAAAAAATCAAAATAAATCGCAAGAAAAGAAACAACATGAAATCAAAGCAAAAAGGGGTCGACAAGGAAGACAAACAAAACAAATCACAACAATTAAGGAGCTTGGTGATACCAAATGAGGTGTGATATGGTTACATATGACAATAAATAAAGCAATTAAACTCGACAGGAGATGATGCAAGTGGAAGAGACATGCATTTATGGAGAAATCACACTGTTGGATTTGCAGAATCAATGATGGATTTGGTCAATCATCGAGGGATTTGGCTATGATGATTGGAACCATTCGCATGGGCACAAAAAAGGCTATAAAAATGAACCAGGGGGTATGGATTGAACCATCGAGAGCAGTGCGAGGAAAAATTAGAGAAAAGGAAAGTTTAGGAGAGCAGTGACAAGTGAGGAAGAATTAGAAAGGTAGCTATGGCACAAATAATTTATAGCGACATCACACCGGGATTGTCACTACACAACATGTTGATAGTAGAATAGAATCCAAATATTTAGGATTTATTACCATGACCACCCAAGAAGAATAGGGGTGGAAATATCCTAGCCTCTCTAGTGTGACAGATCAAATCGACTCAAAGTTCAACAAGGGAAACCGAGGCAGAAGCTGGCCCATCAATGACAGGAGGAGAGGATTCAACACTATGAAAATGACCAACGATATATGACATCCCAGGGTATGTACCGCTGCAGGATCCAGGAGAGCCAGTGGTATGAACATCAAGCACACAACAACAGAGGTCCCGTCACTAGGGAACCAACGCAATGGGCCTTTGGGTTGCAGTGGTCAGGGCTACCATCCATTATCCACATGTTGCATTTTGGGCATTCAACCTAGGTTAACACTTGTGTGAAACAATTTTTTCCATGCTTCCATGGAGGCTATCTATGGCTAGATATGAAAGTTCCTATCACGGTCGACCTAATCTCAGAGATCACAAACTTGCCCAAGGAAGGCGTTGATCCATCCCAGTATGTCAGAGGGAAGGACAACGATAAAATGTTGGATGAAAAGATAAAGAAGAAGTACGATGTAGTACGTGAAAAGAGAGAATACGTCATTTGCACCATTAATGACAAGGGAGTTCGAGTCGCAACAAAGTTGTTGGCTAACAAAATTGTGGTCAAGAACAAACCAAACCAGTGAATGTCAGGAGTTATCACCTACGCAGAGCAATGTGGAGCAAGATTTCAGATGAATTTAGATGTATTTTTTATGTACTAATTGATGGAAGACGTTGTATTGGTGCAGGAGGGAAGAATACCATTCACTTATTCATGGTTAATGATACTGATTGCACTTGTGGGTTGGATGAAACCCAAGTATTGTCAAGAGATGGATTTCAAAGATTTCAAAACATGCAGAGGAGCATGGTATCAAAATCTATGGGTAATCATTGATAAGACGTGACAAATAGATAGCAATGTCCAGTTCTATTTATATTTGGATCGACTCTAGGAAGCGACAAGGGAAGTATCGCGCCTCACAAATGAGGCTGCTACCAAGTATAGAAATATTGCGTGATTCAAAATAGGCCCGCATGCAATGCACATCTAGGAAATGAATGATTTAGAACACCAGTGGTTGACGACGTAGTACAAGTTGGTGGACGAAGAGATGGGCACCATTATTAAAGAAGGGGCAATAGAATGGAAATTTCCAGTTAGTATTGATGAACTATTAGAAATGGAAGCTAGTCAAGCACCAGAAATTCTAGTTGAATAGGAGCAGGCGAAGGATTTTGACAATGAGTAATAGGAGGAATCATCAGTGACTTGAATAGATTTAGAGCAAGAGAAGCAGAAGGAAGAGACATGGAAAAAGCGTTGCTTTGAACCAGGAGAAGGAAGTAGTACAACAAAGATTTGATATGATTAGGGAAGTAGGATACTAGCCGCAATTACTACAACGACCACCGAAATACAAGAACAACTAAAGCAACATGATATGGAGTATTTTCAATAGGTGAAGGGATTGTTGCAATCCCTAAAAAATGTAGTATTAGAGACAAGGGTACCATAAACAGATCCGCTGCAAATATTAGTTGAAATAAGTATCGACAAGAAAGTGTGCATGATTGAGATTATGTCGTAAGTACTGACGATAGGGGACAAATATGTCGACTCCATCCTCCATAAGTTATACTTAATCGACCTCAACATTAATGAGCTTCTGGTGCATATCGTTTCTAGACTCCGTAATGAAGTAAGTCACAAGATTCAAGATTGTGAGGCGATTGTGCATGACTGATTGGTCAAGTCTCAAAAAAAAGTAACGACGATGGAAGAAAATATTTAGCAAATGAAGAAGGAGAAAGAGGCAATGGTGAATGAAAAGGCCAAGTATTTTGATGACAGGAAGAGATTGGAGAAATAAATCTTGGTCGCAAGTGTAGAAATACCAGACATTACTCCAAAAATGTTTGCAGAGGCAAAAGTGTTGTGAATAGGACAAATAGTTATCGATTTGAAGAAAGAGAATGAGGAATTTCAAGCACTAGAAGTAACAAGAAAACCATTGGATAAACTAGCAGAGCGACGGAGCACAATAGAAGAAGCAAAAGCACAACTAGGAGAGATGAAAAAGATTCCCAATTAAAGGAAAAGGAAACGACACAATTTTGTATAAGTGTGGTTCGGAAAGAACAACTGCAATAGTTAGGTACACAATTTAATGAGGAGTAAGAATTGTTGACAGAGCTTGGATATCATTCAAGACGATGGCCCCAATTGTGTAGGTGACTAAGAAATTTGAGCTAAAAGAACTGCAACAACACGTCGACAAGGCACGGGAATGACACCAACGAAGGGCTGCTCAGTTCGATGAATTCCAAGAGATGGTAGAGCAGCCAAAGCTCAAAGCTATGGAGGGACTTGCAAAAACCAAGTATGTATGAGAAAAAGTGGCAAAGGTATCTAATGAGCACTCGAATTAAAAATATGTGGAAGAATGTGAAACACTCAACGTAAAGATCAAGGAAGTAGTTTAACAAGTTCAAACAAAGCACGTAATTTCAAGTACAAGTTGAATGCACCATCTGTGTCCAACTGACGTGGATCAAGGATAATCCATAGGTTTGATTTGGGGGCCTATTGGCAAGGGGATTGCATGACAAAGGATACAACAACAAGTTGAAGACTCAACTACACAGAGGAAGATACCGACAAGTGCAATTGGTTTGGTCACATTATTTAGAAGTTTTGGTCCAAAGTAGTTAGGAAGTAGGTCTATGTGGACCATTTTGTAATATCTTAAGCCTATAAATAGAATTAGGAGTAGATTCATTAAATATATAGAAGAATGTATCATCAGAGTGACATGTTTGTGTGCGGTCGATTAATTTGCGGATGAATGTATTTTCTGGTATGAGGTTTTTCGACCAAAGGATTTTTGTTTGTGGTGAGGTGTTTTTGATAATATAAGGATGATGTTGATGATGAAAATCTTGTCTTGCCTACATATTTGTTGAATTTGTAATGGCGTGATCTGATTTATCATGTCTGAAATTGAATGATGCAAAGTTTTGGTGTGACTAATGGGTTAATGTATGTCGATGTCTTTGTTAAGTTTATTTGAACTACATTGATGTGATTTCTAATGCAAATTATGATAAGTAAATGGTGTAAATGATGCGCATAATCCATAGATATCTAAATGAAACTGCGATAGAGTAAGAAAAGCGTGAACATCCTCTTCTTCTACAGAAATGTGGTTCCTACATCCCTCCCTCAAACATATCAGGTGAGACTGCATCTACTTCATAGATGTTACTGGATAGGGTAAAACCTGTCCAGGCTGGTGTTTAGGGAGATTGCACCGAAGGTTGTCAACAAATACATGGAGTGAACCCCTGTCAACACAGTGTTGTGTTTCAACAGATACAACATAAGTCTATAGTCTTGATACAACACAAGAATTCAATCTTGATACAACACAATATTAATGTACTAGAATCCCACCTCAACACATGAGTATATATACAGGACTTGATATAACACAATTTTTGACTTGATACAACACAAGTATAGAGAATGACTCCTAATGTTATACAAAAAACACTCCCTCTTGGCGAGGAAGACATGATCTTCTATTCTAGGCATTTTATTCCATACCAATCTTATCTCATAAGTATCTTAACTTCGTCACTGAGAACGGATTTGTCCACAAATTTGCAATATGCTCATCAGTATCTATGTGCTTGAATTTCACTTTACATGACCATGTATTCGATGAAGTAAGACTTCATCTCAATGTGTTTCATCATAACACATATCTAACTAGATACATAACTCCATTGGGTACACATAGTCAGATGGATATGCATACTTGACTAGATACGCATACAAATTATGGTCACGCTCTCTAGTCATCACAAGTATGGTCACTCTCTCCAACCATCACAGTATGGTCATGATCTCTAGTCATCACAAGTATTATCACTCTCTCCAACCCATTAGGGGAGTTTTGAGGTAAAAAATGGGACTCAAAACAAAAAATGTACCATTAAAATTCACGTTATAATAAACAATAGAATTCAAGATGATAATGTCAACCATAAGGGTAAAATTTGTAAAAACAAATGGAGGGAGAAAAACTACTTTTTCTTATCCTATTTTTGGCATATATCCTTAATGGTTCACCCATATTTCAATTTTGGAGGCTTGTTGGATGAAGAATTAAATTCCACATCCAACCCATACCCACACTGCATACTTCTGACGTACCCATGGCACCCAAAAATGAAAATTTCAATTAAAATACGTATTTTAATATTAAAATATGTTTTTTTTATTGAAATTTTCATTTTTGGTTGTCATGGGTACCTCAAAAGTATGCAGTGTGGGTATGGGTTGGATGTGGATTTTAATTCCACATCCAATGAGTCCCAAAACTTGAAATTTGAGTGGACCAATAAGGACTTATGCCAAAAATACAATAAGAAAAAGTAGTTCTTCTTTTTCCCCTCCAAAATTTAGAACTTTTATTTTATTATTATAACTCTTATTTTATTATTTCCCTTATGAGGCCCGTTTTAGACCTTAAAAATCCCCTAATGATTGCAAGTAACTTTCTTAGCTACTCTGCTTCTCATCTGGTAGTATTATCCACAAAACACTTTCACTTCTATAGTATTAACCATAACATACATAGATTATATCGAGCTAAAAAAATAGTTGGATAGCACAATAGGTTTACCATGTATCAAATACAATAAAGAACCTATTCCAATGTACCTCAAAGGTACTCAAAAATATGCTTATTAACAAGCATAAAATACAAAAATTCTACTAAGTACATTAAGAGACCAACCAACTACTTATTGATGGTAGCATCATCTGGATTAATGCAGTTTCTCTAAACTAGAAACCATGGATTTCACATCCATCATATATATCAAATGTGTAATATCATAAAAAATAAAATCTTATATTTTCTTTCAATCTTCAACATTTGTTGATTTTAAGAATATTCTATTATCTGTAGAAGTTATCTGTGAGCTCGTCATTCTCTATGATGTTCTTCAATTCCTAATCACTTTCACAATGATTTCATATCACATTACCCCACTTATCCAACTGTATGGATATCTAACCTCTCCAAGAGTTTTAACTATTTCTCAATAGTCTTGACTATAACTCTTCTTGAGTATTAATGGTCTTTAATACTTTGACTATGTCTTTGCTCATGTGGATTATCTCAACAAGATAGACTACAACCCAGGTTGTCTGAGTCATGTATCATGACTAAATGGAGGGGACTTTATCTGCTGCTACATGTGAAGACACATCAATACTCCCTCTTCAACTGGATGAGTCTTTCTGTATTATACCAAGCTTGTATTGAAAAAAGGCTTAGTAAGAATGTTGGAAATGTTGCTCATATATGGATATGTTTCATGTATCGAATATATTTCACTAGCAATGTTTCCCCATATGTTATATATGTTAAATTCAATGAAGCATAGGATCATCATATTTCATGAATTCAAATGATGAGATAAGGCTGTAGAAGAGAGAGAATAATTTAGCATAGACTGATCAATTACTCATGAAAAATTTTACACACATAGAGTCAAAATTGGAATAATATGATTATATTCATGAATCAGTATATAATTAAGTACTACAATGGTAATATATATAGTATAATTTGAATACCTAATATAGGATTCAAATCTACCAACCTAGAATAACTCCAGAGCTAACTCGAGGTGGGAAAATATCCACTAGATCTCACTAAAACAACTCTGAATCACTAAAATAGTTCACAAGTAGTTAACTAAAGAGGGTAGGTGAGGAAACACACCCTACTATTGAATATTGTAAATTCAAAGAATATTCCTCTAGCAGGGTGTTACTATTGTATTTGGTCATCATATATTTATGAGGTAAATCATCCATTGTAAGTCGGGTCATTAGTACCCTAATGAATAATATAAAATATTGTTTTGAGTCTTCCTGGGTGAATTCGTCTGAGATAGTTTAGTGGGGCCGACTTGTTTAGGGTAAAAATCAGTTGGCTCAATGTGTATAAATAGAAGTGTTGTGCTTCTCATTTGAATACACAGACATTCACTTTTGTAGCACATAAGAGAGAGAGAGAAAACAAGGAGGAGAATAATTTTTTGGGGGTTATAACTTATACATCTTATACATAGGAATTTTTGTTGGCTTTTCTTCCCCTTGAGGGTTTCCCACAATAAATATTGTGTCTATATTGTGATTGTGTTTCTATTAGTGATTCTGGATATGCTACTTCTGTGAATTTGGAATTAACACTAATGATATCTAGTCTAGCATATGAAATCTTAACATGGTATCAGAGCTAGCCTGATTCAAACCACTTTCACAAGGTTAAAATCCTTCTCCTTCCTCTCCGAAAGAAATTAGGGTTTATACAAATTTTGGAGTTTGGAAAATATGCTTGCATAGAAACTTGCACCTTTATGGAGCACATCTATTGAGCCCAAGATCAAAATTTTTGGGTGGTTTAATCTCTAGAAATCCAAACCCTACACTAGTAGAAAATGAGAAATTAATGACTAAAAAAATGACTAAAATCAGGCTATAAATGACTATTTTTGAGTCGGTGACTAATAGTAGCAAATTTCCACTATCTTATAGCCAGTCGTATTTCACTAGTCATTAATAGCTTGACTTAGTAGTCATTGATTTAGTCATTGATAGACAATGCTTTAGTCATTGATAGTCAATGATTTAGTCATTGATCTAGTCATTGTTTTAGTCATTGATAGCTAATGATTTGGTCATTGATTTAGTCATTGATTTAGTCACGAATTTATTCATTGATTTAGTCACTGAGTTAGTCATCAATTTAGTCATTGATTTAGCCACTGATTTAGTCACTGATTGCAACCATTAACGACCAAATATACGACTAAATAAACTACTAGATGTTAACATATTAATTACTAAGCTAAATATGACTAAGATACAGGAAATTAGCTACTAATAGTCGTATATATGTGAATTTAGTCATTTTTGTAGTCACAAATTTATGATAGGGCACGGAGGAATCGAACCACCAACCTCCTACCTATAATTAGGCAGGCGCTCTACCATTGAGCTACACCCTTTAATAAGTTGTTATTGCTTGACAATGATGATATTCAAACAAATTTATGATAGATATCAATCTACAAACTACATAATTATTAATAGTACAACTTACCAGTAACTAGTATTTATGATAAACTAATTCCTAAGAGCTGTGTACAATTTTCCCTGTAACTAAAGCTAATAAAAATACTACAAATACTCTTACCAAAGAGATTTAGTGATGAGTACCTCTTCCCATTCTTCATCACTATCATTCTCATAGTCCAAAGAAGAGTCCTTCCTGAAAGGATTTCAAATCTCAATGCCATCATTGCATCAAAAACAAAGAGTCAGAAACAAAACTTTCCCTCTTGTCTACTGCAATATTAAGAATCCATGAGCTTCAAGGTGTTTTAGATGTTCCTCATCATGGGCTATCAAAATTAAAAAACAACCTATTGCTTTCATAATTAATAAACTTAAAATTATGCAAAGTATATTCACCTTTTCTTTGAGAAGGTTCCATGATAAGCAGTTCTATGGTTATGATCAAACTGCAAAAGGTTTCTTCTCTTATTGTGAAGCCTATTTTAGCTTTAAATCAAGCGATAAAAATTCTAAGAGCCAGGCTGATTCAAAAACTTATTGCTAATGGAGACTCGATGATTATCATTTGCAAAATTAGAGACTTGACTCCCTATGCACCGTAATGTCTTGCAAAAATGATCTCTAGACCTAGAATTCAAAGAATTTCAAGTATTTTGACTTGGGGAATTGTAAGTATTGCAAGTATTTAGCATTGAATCATTTACTGTTTCAAAGGTACCATTTTGTATGGAGGATTTATGCTTTGTGAATCATTATTCCTTGGCTATAAGGGCACCTAATAGTGGATTCAATAATTAAAAAGTCATGTTGCAAATATAAAGAGAAATACCCTACTCCTACAACATTGCGTCTTGAGAGAAACCTTTAAAGGGTTGTATATTTGGATTCTAGGTGATGATACCAGTTATTTCAAAGGCAAGACAACTGGTTAAGCATGAATTGAACTTAAAAAACTTGCATACTATTAGGTATAACAAAATATATATCAGCTCTGTGTTGAGATGTACAGGATCTAAAACAGCTTCCATGATGATTGGACAATAGTTCACAGAGAGAAATAACCATTGATAAGAACTGAACTTTCCTTAGAATGTATGGTCACCTAAAATAAGACTACAATAAAATTTAGATTCTAGTAAGCTTTTGAGATTGACTAAACCTATCGAAAAGGTTGGAGATACTAGTATTCTACAGTGTTCTTATAATGCACAGTTGCATAAAGGCATATTCTTATCAAGATTTATGACTTTCAAAATGAAGGAATTTACTTGACCATGAAATGCACATTTATGATGAAGTAAAGGATAGAGAAAATCATGATGAGGTTCATATTCCCCATTTGAACTTCCTACAAGAAACTATTTCTTCGTAAGGGTAATAAAGCATGTCTCCATCTTGCTTAAGTGGAATGTGAAAGTGCCCTAACTTGATTATCTAATTATGAATTAGTTTTAAGTTCTAATTCCCTTCAGGCCCTATGGCATGTCTATGCCTTCCACTCTGACTCCCCACATGGGATGCGTTGCTTATTCAATGGAATATAAGAGCCTCACTAAGACCTGGGTCTCGTATTTTGGTGTGGAGTTATATTTACAAGTACAAAGTTCAAGGTTCATGAAGAATTGTTCAAAACCTACCATTAGTATAGAATTATAACATAGGGTATGTTTCTGCGGGAGGATAGAAGCAGGGCAGAGTAGGTGTTAAGAGTAAGAAAGGGTCTGACCTCCCCAATTACATTTTTTACTTTCCAAGTCGAAGAAGTTTAGTGCAGAAGTAAACTTTGGCACTATGGACATAGAAGAGTTCAGTACTTTCCTCTTGTGGAAAGGCCTTTTCCTTATTGAATTCTTTACTATGGATTGATTTCTTTCCAAATTACTTAGAGATCACATTGCATAATTTTTGTAAACTTCCAGGGTCCTAACAATGGCGAGATGTTGACCCATCAACACATTTTCAGGCTATCAGCCTCTTGGCTACTAGATTGATAAAGAATGAGATTTGATCTCAGATAGGTTTCATGCAAAAATAGGTTCCTTGTCGAATGTACAATCCCATTCATGTCTAAGAGTGGGAGCAATATTTTAAAAATGTTCTATACTAAGAAACAACTTGCAACAAGAACACAAATTGGCTCCTTCAGTCAAGTCCAAGAATGGTTCCTTTTC
The DNA here is from genome assembly GCA_001517045.1 of Pseudotsuga menziesii. Lineage (NCBI taxonomy): Eukaryota > Viridiplantae > Streptophyta > Pinopsida > Pinales > Pinaceae > Pseudotsuga > Pseudotsuga menziesii. The sequence continues at coordinate 1,683 of LPNX010033905.1, read as the reverse complement.
AAGGAATACCCAATAGATACAACATACCAATTATGATCAAGTATTAGGGTCTGCTTCAAAATTATTAGGGTCTACATTCATTAAAATACAATATGAATCCTGCATGGAAAACCTTGATCCTTCTAGGTCTGCTTCAAAAAAAAAGACTACATTTATAAATGCCATTGAAAAATCTAAAGTAGAACTTAAGTTGGAAATTAAAATACCATTACAGAATTGTTGATCAATCCAGTTGATGTTGAAATGCCTTTCCGCAATAAATCTTTTTTGATGTTCTCATCATAAATATCCAGTGTGATTCTCCACTCGCTTCGGTAGTGTCAATCAACTGCCCAGTTTGCTTGTATATAAGCTTATCATTCTGAGCAATAACCTCATAATGCTTCGTTTCTTTTTGCAGTACAAGTGAGAATTAAAAGAGTCTCAAATGTAGAAAATAAAATAAAAAATAAGCTACAATGGTTTGTAGTGTCTATATTGAAATATCAACTACATGTTTGACTCAGAGCTCATCTCCCCCCATGGCATTTGAGAAACCAATGGCAGTAATACTATAATTCCTAATCTGGCAAGGCATTAAAGAAAGACAATATAATTTATAGTTTGATGTCACCTTATAATTTCATGTCGAAAAAAATAGGTACAAGAATGGATTATTGATGGATGGATGGGCATATGGTTGTGTGAAAATAAATAGATGAATTGCTCCACATGAGACTAAGATATGAGTCTAAATTCCTAGAAGCCAACGATAAGTAAGAGACTGAACCAAAAAAGCATGATCCAGCATTCAGGCCATGGACAATGAGAGAACTGATGCATGACTACTATCTTCCATGTCCAACTTCTACGTGTCCAAATGATATTCTAGATTTTTAGTGCAGCTAAAATTTAAATAAGCAAGACCACAATTAACATCTTCCTCTTTCCTGGATCAATTATTTTACTAAATTTTAATGACATCTACAAAAAAAATTTCTAGGTTGTCAATTATTACTACAATAGCAGAGCCATGTGGTCAGTTTCCTAAACAACTGGTAGGTTTGGTTTCAATTTTTTTTTAAATGTCAAAACAACAAAAATATTTTGCACCAAAGCATGCGTCTATATGCAGTCTGTGACATGATTTCTTATCTTGATAGCAGAACTCAACATAATGTTTGAACAAGGTTTAGGAACAGAGGGGTAGGGGACAAGTTTTAGGGATAGCTGAAGAGACCACCAAATTTCAAGTAACAACAGTGAATAGGATAAAGGAAAACTCCTCTACAAAATATAGAAAAAAATAATATATATCATATATTTGGTTATAATGGAATATCCAATTACACAATTTGCAATTCAAGTATATGAACCATTGGTTTTTTCATTACTAAACTAAAATTGGAAATGCAATGATGCATCCATAAATCATAATCTCACATTATACAAATGCATAGTGACCAAATAGAAGATACACAGAGAAAAGCCACTAGACAAGACTAAAGAGAATGTGCTCAGTCTTTTACTGCCATGCAGAGCACAATTCTTCAACATCATTGGTCCCAACGCCACAATAACTATCATTAAATATGTGCAGCGACCTTGTTGATGGGCGTATTTGACTAAGCCCGCAACGGGGGAAAACGACCCAGTCCGGGATCCTTAGAACAGGTTCCAAGCTGTTTTAAGTAGTCGCTCCCG
>LPNX010033895.1:375389-395316 GCA_001517045.1 Pseudotsuga menziesii | reverse complement strand
CAACATCTTGTATTTCGTTTGTCGCTTAAGGCAATGCCACAATTATATCTTTCCTATGTGTATTCTGAAGAATATTCATGGACCAAGAGCAGTAAATATAACCAAGTTCATTTTGCTCCAACTAATGATATTTACTTGGGGTAAATATAATTTGCTGGTATTTTAGTTCCACATACCCAATTGGTTCCGAGTAAATAGATGCAGTTCAGTTTTTGTTGTTGGTATTTTCGTTCCACATGCCCAGTGGATTCAAAGTAAATAGATACAGCCAATTGTTTGGAAAGCATGTAACAGTACTGACACACTAATCATAGTGCGGCTTTAAAAAAGCTACAAGACATAAATAAGGTGGAAATGGACTCGATGAACCATAGAAGACGGAGGGGAATCAAATTGAAGTTCCGAACATGGGTTGGAGATGATAGTTTGACAGTTTGTAAGGATCTGGAAATTAAATACTATTTGTTACCCGAAGAAGTCCATTTCAAGTTTGTTGGTTGTCACAAATCAGATTCCATTGTAATAGTGAGATGTGAAGTTAAAAAAAACTAATATTCTGCATGTCTTGGGTTTCTATGCTCTGTCATTTATATTATATTTCAGACAATGGCAGTTCCAAACATGTTATGAATACATATATGATATGTGTGAGACTGTGATGCCGGAGCCTCTTGGCAGAAAAGGCGGAACTGTGGATCCCTGCATTCGATCCGCCTGGAAATGCCTCCCTAATTTGGAATGACACAGATCTGTCTGGGAAATGTATCCAGCGGCCTTGATGTGCCCAACATGCAGATCCCAAAAATACATTCTCTTTTGAAAAATCCCATGAAGGTTAGAGGTGTGTTGTTCTGTGCATAAATGGACTAAATCTCAATTTTCCTCTCGACTAGTTTATGGGATCTCATAAATGTTGTTCCGAGAGTAAATATTGCTGTTATTGAATCTCATTCTTCTCTCTGCTCAACCAATTTGTGCACTGAATCTCAACTAGCAGATCATTGTGAGCCAAAACTGTGAATACGCATGCAAATTGCTGATCTGTGCATTCAATTTATAGCCGTTCTGTTTTGATCCATACAATTTAATGTTGTCCTGGTTCAAATGAAGTAATAAGTTTTCCAAATGTTACCGATATCTATAGCTCACATAGAGGTCAAGGATTTTTATGCGATGTCAAACTCTTCTTTTTTTGAAAATAAGCACACAAGCCTGTTTATGAGAAAAGCATCATTTTCTATTGTTCTCTCATCAGTAAAGTCTTCCAATATATGCAGATACATACATCAAGATTTTTATGAAAAACAATCACAGTTAGACCTGAATTATAAAAGAAATTCCAATATCATAATTTTCTATGTCTATTTTTTGAATCACAAAATATATTTACTATTTTTATGCTTGAAGATTCCTTGCTGTGTGTGGATCCTGGCTTTTAAACTCACAGTAACCAGATTTACTTGCGAGAGAGTACCCATTGTGAATCTGAGACATAGAGCTCTGTAATCGTTAACCTTATTTAGTATAAGATAAGTAGTACAGTTTCTAAAGTCCAAAGGATTGACTTTAATTTTATTGAATTTGCTTTACTTTGCAATAAACGTTTGCTGATTAGTTGACACATTTGAAATGAATGGTGTTTATATATTCATTGCTGTATTTGAACAACTAACAAATTTGGATTTTGGATTTGGATGAATGAATCTCTCCTATTAAGAGGCTTCCAGTTTTGAATCACTTTAAGTATGTATTGAATATTGAAGAGATTAAATCTATTTCTTTGAATTACTTATAGAGTATCAATCTCTTTGAACATCGACGGCACATTGTTTTACATTGCTTGATTTTTGTATCGGACCCTTTGAATCCAGTTGGGGTGTCGAATTGTATTTTTTTAAAAACACAGAGAACGTCGGTCAACCAATGCTCAAGCATCATAAAATGCAACGAAAGGCCACTTCAATTACATAGTTATTATTAAAAATATATCACATTATTTGAAATGAAAGGCCACTTCAATTACATAGTTATTATTACAAATATGTATTACTATTCTATACTGAAAGTAGTTGCTATAATTCTCTTTCTTATATGTTGATCTTTCAATCTTCTGCTAGACAACAGAGCATCTTCATTACAAAGAGACGGACATCAAAATTTGGATCACATAGAAGAGTTAACAGTATTGGGATGACTTGTGTGGTGTTTTGCAGGCTGTGGAGGCCTAAGCAGCACCCTATGTAACCAAGAAAAACTCATAACCTCCCCTGCTGCTTTCTGGAGAAACCTGTCAAAATGGGGTGGTAACATATACTCAAAATGCAGATGCATTTGGAGGGGTAGCACTGACCTTGCTGATTGACTGGCCTGGGCCATACAGCCTACACAATCAGCTGGGAACGTTTTCCTAGGTAGCAAATAACATAGTTTTCGAGGAGAAATTTTGGCTTAGATTTTGAGAAAGTTTTTGTACTGTACTATAACATTTAATGCTGGATATTACTGCTATTACAAGTTCTAATATTTAACTGCTGCTCGATAATAAATTTTCTCTTGATTGTTTTTTCCCTAGGTGGTTTTTCCAGGGTCTGCTTGACCAAAATTACTGTCAGATTTTTATAACTGTTTGCTGTTTTTACCTTGTTTTTTGCTGCTAGAAATGCTTAATCAACAATATATCAGTCTACAGTACATTTCTATTTAATGCTTGAGAAAAGTACTTGGGTTTTTATTACTGTTGAAGTATATGTAGTATTTTGCAATAATGTTTATTGTCATAGAATTGCTACCTTATCTCTTGTATTAATTTTTTGGTTATGCTTTCAGAGTGCAGGTCGTTTGATGAGGGCGTTTTTTGAGATTGTCCTAAAAAGAGGATGGGCTCAGTTAGCCGAAAGAGCTCTTAATCTGTGCACAATGGTTAATAGTAGAAAACAATGATGGTGAATATATACTCCATCATGAATATTTTATGTTAAAAATGCAGTTTGTTGAAGATGACCATCATCTGAGCTTCACTGTCACCATCCATGAACCTCTTCCTCCCCAGTACTTTATTCGTGTTGTATCTGATAAGTGGTTAGGGTCACAGAAAATATTGCCAGTTTCATTTAGACATCTTATTTTGCCAAAGAAATACCCACCTCCAACTGAGTTGCTAGACTTGTAGCCACTTCCTGTGTTTGCGTTAAGAAATCCCTCATATGAAGCACTTTATCAACAGTTTAGACACTTCAATCCTATTCAAACTCAGGTATTTACTGTGCTTTATAACTCAGATGATAATGTTTTAGTTGCAGCACCTACTGGTAGCGGTAAGACTATCTATGCTGAGTTTGCTTTACTACGATTGCATCAAAAAGGCACAGACAGTGTATTTCGATGTGTCTATATTGCTCCTATGGAAGCTCTTGCCAAAGAGCGATATCGGGATTGGGAGCAGAAATTTGGCAAAGGATTGGAACTGAAAGTAGTTGAGCTGACAGGTGAATCTGCAACTGATTTGAAGCTCCTTGAAAAGGGTCAGATAATAATAAGCACACCAGAGAAATGGGATTCTTTGTCTCGGAGATGGAAACAGTGCAAACTGGTTCAGCAAGTCAGCCTTTTCATTGTGGATGAACTTCATTTAATTGGAGGAGAGGGCGGTCCAATCCTGGAGGCAATTGTATCTAGAATGAGGTATATTTCAAGCCAAATTGAAAATCATATCCGTATTATTGCGCTTTCCACTTCACTTGCAAATGCTAAAGATCTTGGAGAGTGGATTGGTGCTACTGCACATGGGCTTTTCAATTTTCCACCTGGTGTGCGTCCTGTACCAATTGAGATCCACATTCAAGGGATTGATATAGCAAACTTCGAGGCTCGAATGTAGGCAATGACCAAGCCAACTTACACATCAATAGTTCAACATGCAAAGGAAGGCAAACCAGCTCTAGTGTTTGTTACAACACGGAAACATGCATGGCTTACTGCTCTTGATTTGGTCACATACTCAAATGCAAATGGTGGAGAAAGATCCCAATTTCTTCAATGTACCAAAGAAGATATGGCACCTTTCATTGCAAAAGTTAAGGAATCTACTTTGAGTCATGTGTTGACTCATGGGGTTGGGTATCTACATGAGGGTCTCAGTTTAATGCAAAAAGAATTGGTAACTCAGTTGTTTAGTGCAGGGGCAATTCAGGTGTGTGTTGCAAGCAGTTCAATGTGTTGGGGGTTGTTTTTGTCTGCACATTTGGTTGTTGTCATGGGGATACAGTATTATGATGGGCATGAGAATGCTCATACTGACTATCCTATTACTGACCTTTTACAAATGATGGGCCGTGCCAGTAGGCCTCTGCTTGATAATGCTGGGAAATGTGTGATTTTGTGCCATGCACCTCGCAAAGAATATTAAAGAAATTCTTATATGAGCCATTCCCAATGGAGAGTCATCTTGATCACTTTCTCCATGACCATGTGAATGCTGAAGTGGTTGTAGGTACCATTGAAAGTAAGCAAGATGCTGTGGATTACCTCACTTGGATGTTTCTCTGCGAAATCGTGGGTGATTGACTAAACTGCTACAGTTCGTAGAAATTTGGAAGTGTTTGTTCTGTTATTTTATGGTTGAGGAGAACTAATTTCAATTGAAAAGCATGGAGAGTATCTGGACTTGCCTATAAATTTGCAAGTGTTGTTCTAGCCTAGAAATTTGCAAGTGTTGTTCTGTCATTTTATGGTTGAAGAGAACTAATTTCAATTGAAAAGTGTGGAGAAACATGAGTCTCTTTTATACATTCTTCTTACTGCCAGCGTTGGATGAACTGATGTTTATGATATATCTGTGAGAAAACAATTGTAAACTGCCTGTAAAGAAAACCAGATCATTCATTGATTAAAAAATCGCTAGAGTGAAAGCATTCATTCGTTTGCTGAAGTTAACCAGAATAGATTTGAATTTGCCCAGGAAGTAAAATCGTGACTCTTTTAATGCCATTCTGAATTGTTTGATGAATGCTGGGTAAATAATGCTGGTTGAACATATACGTGGGAGAAATAGTGACTGTTTGCAGAACAAAGGACATTTAAATATAGTGACTGTTTGGCGAACAGAGGACGTTTAGAGAAATGGAAATCGCCTCAACAAAAGAAATTGAAGGCACCGTTTGACTGCTAGCTTGATTCCAAATAATTTATAAAATCCTATGGAGAAATGTTAAAACCAGCAAACCTGTGTTTAGGTGAAAACGGAATGTTACCAAGTTTTGGATAGATTCTTTTATTTTCGGCAGAGCAGAAAAAGACCCAGCACTAACGCAGAATTAAGGGGAGAATAGAAAGATTGGAATGGTGTTTATAGATCATAGGAAAATGTTTGAAGAGCGTTGCCAAAATAAGTTTCAGTGAAAGTTTTCTTTTCTTGTTGTTTTTGGTCTTCCAGCCCTCTCTTGCCATCAATACTTGACCAGAAATTACTGGGAAGAATATAGAAAAAGGAATACCCCTGCTGATCAATTCTGCGGCTTCCTCCACCACTTTTCCCTCTTATGTACAAGAAAGTTCTTCCCCATGAAAGTTCTTCCCTCTTATTTACAAGAAAATGATGCTGGTTGAACATATCCAAACTGGTTTCTCATCTTCACTCCAAAGAGAAATATCAGCAAGAGCGTGAACACCATTATTTTCTGCCCCTCCGCGTAGGGGACATAATGGAGTTCCTCCATATTTTGTTTGTTTTCTCATTCATGGGTGACCTGAAAGAGTGAGTCTTGATAAGGGTGAATGCCCTTAGGATTGTCTTACAGGTTTAGGAACATCCATAGGGGAGGGTCTTGCAAAACGATCCTATTTCTTTCTGCCTCTTTAAAATATATTTTCCAGCGTAATTCCCTCCACCATGCTGTTTTTCCAGAAACCTGATTTCCATAAGACTTTAGCTCCCATAACAATGTTGGATAGGAAATAATCTCTTATCCCAGGATCCTGACTCGATATGGAGTATTTTATCCTAAAACCCCAACTAGATATGGAAGTTTTGCTTTTTCCCAAGCCATCAATGATCAAGGTGATTTTTTCCCTTTGTTTTCTCCCTTATATCAACAGAAGAAATATGATTAGTTTCCCCATTTCAAGTAACACTTCTTGTGGAGACATGAGAGTGCAGAAACATGATAGCATTGATTTTACGAGTACCATTTGTACATTAGGGCTTAGCTGTTGGGTCTCTTGAATGTTGAATTTTCCTTCTAAACTTTTCTAAAACTGGAGGCCAGTCCTTGAAAGGTAACCTTTCTCTACAGCAATTGAAATTCTAGGTTATGCAATTACTCCCCATTTAGCCTCTTTAAAATATGAAGCATGAGATAAAGATGTGCGAGATGTATGTATGCATGTGAGGGGGGTATACTAATTATGTAAGGATTATGACCTACTTCCACATGGAATTGGTCTTATGGCATTTCTATTTTTTTTTTTAAAACAGTTATAGCCGTGGATACAGTGACGGCAATTTTTTTTAAAATTTCACAGCCGTGGATACAGCGACGGCTCGGCGTGGATACAACGACGGACAAGCGTGGATACAACGACGGCTAGGCGTGGATACAACGACGGCAATTTTTTTTAAAATTTCACAGCCGTGGATACAGCGACGGCTCGGCGTGGATACAGAGACGGACAAGCGTGGATACAGAGACGGCTAGGCGTGGATACAGCGACAGCGTGTCGTGGAACTTTTCCAAGTCTGACCGTCGCAGGTATAGCATCCCCGTCGCTATAGCTAAGGTTTTTCCATCGCTATGGCGACGGATTAGACAACTAAATAAATATATAACATTGTCGCTGTATCCACGAAAAATTAGGGGTCGTCGCTATAGCGACGAAACATGTGCCACGGCAAAAAAAACACTTAGACGTGGCAATATCCACGCTTATCCGTGGATATTGCCACGTTTTTGCCGTGGCAAAATTGATCACTTGTACTAGTGTATAAGAAATGAAATTTAACTATTCAAACATAAATTTATAGATAAATGCATACCTGAGATGTCACCAATTGTATTTTTTTGCTTTCGTTCGCTGGGACTATTTCATAGCCGATATATTTGAAACTTTTCATGTATGTAACCATATTCCCAAATTCATTGTCTCCACTCTCGTGCATACATTGGCTCAATAATGTTGTTCCAACACAGTTGGAGCAAGTTCCATCCAAACAAGATTTTGCATATTATGTTTGCCCCTCAAGCCTATTGCACATGATGCTATGAATGAATTCTCTTGATGAAGTCGGTGGTATTGTCAGGGAACAATCCTGCACATGGTTAGTATGCAACACACGACGAATGTACAAAAATGTTTCATAGTAATATTCATATTCTACATGGTATCTACAACAACAAGTGTTACGAAGAGTATTTATTTTAACTTACCAGGGCTTACATTTCTCCAAAGATCTTTGCCCCAAATTCAATTGTCTATGTTCATTCCTAAATTTATCATATAGTTTTGTCTGTGTTATATCAAGAAGATGCTTAATATGTGGTTCACGATCCTTTGAACCCCTTCTCAGTTTTAGTACATCCTACCGGTTTGAAGAAGGCCTTGTGTGATCATGCCAAAAAAACTGCACTAGTCCCTTTACTACATCAACTAGCTTCATGTCACGACGTGGAAAACAACCAATAAAGGCCCAAAAATATGTCTGATCGGTTGTATCAAGATGTTCTCTTCTAATAGAATACCTACGGAGGGTTTTTACATTCAAATTAACTACTTTAGATGTAGGCTTAAGAAAACAAAGGACCTTGGTGTTCTTATTTACAATTGCTTGTGACAACACACGACGAGCTGCATTGTGGTCCTTTGAATGTGTGTTCTTACCAATTTTACCAAAGGCATCTACTAAGCTTTTAACTATATGAGAACTTGGTCCAGAATTCTTTATCATCTTTATCCCTAACGATTTCCTCACAATATTCATGCCCCTAGATTTTAGCAATGATAAAAATAATCTACATTTATCTCCATCACATTTAGAAACAAAATATTTATTTAGTATCTTTTGAGTTTGATAAGCAATACTACGTTTAGATAGTGTACCTTCAATGGAATTGAGGAGTCTTTCATCAACTTGTATACACTTCGGAGTTCTTCGACGTGTGCTTTCTAATGGAGGTAACGGGGTTGGAATCCTATCATCTAGTGCATCAACAATATGCTCTGGCATTTCTGTAGTAGCTTGTTGTCCTTCATTCTCTTCCTAGTAGTTGGATGGTGGAAATCCAACATCCTCATCGATGGTCCATATAACATTTTCTTCTTCAACAGCAGGCTCCATGTCCAACACCTCTTCAACAGTAGGCTCCATGTCCAATGCCTCTTCATGAGCTTCATCTTGAGATGGTAACTTACCACTTTGACTTGAAGTGGGAATTAAAACATCCCAAATCAACACCTACATTTTGATTCTTGAATACTTCCATGGGATTCTTGAAATTGAAGGTCCCTCTAGTGAATGCTTCCTTTTTTATTGTGATGGATTAAAAGGATGAACCGTGGTATCCTCTATAATTGGATTTGGATTAGTTTCCAAAGAAAGCCTCCTATTCATCATGTCTATTATTTTCTTTTCTTTCTCTTCTTCAATGATTTCTTGAGGTCTCTTCTTCCTTGCTGATTTTCTTCCTCGGTTACATGCATTCCCCATCACCACAATGATCAATTCAATACAGTTTGTTTTTGCTACTCCTCAATTACAAGCTTTCAAACCTTTAACTTGCTTTATAACTATAGATCCTTCAAGGTGCTCCAATCTTCCTTTTTAATTGTTCATATTTCCCATCAAAACAATGATGAATGAGAAAATCTACCTTTGGTTCTCTTGAATAATAAGCAAATGAAAGTTAAATCATAAATTGTTCCTCAAGTTGATTCTCTTGTACAATTGTGTATATCCACCATCACCATGAAATGGTATTGAAGCTTGATATATTATCCTGTGTGCTCCTCAACCATGAAAGATGTCCTCAATGCTGCACCTGCATAACAAAAAGAATGATGGAGAATGTGTATTGTGAATATTTCCAAAGGCAAGCTCGTGCTCTGTTAAAAAAATGCGCGATAATCGGTTTTTGGTAAAGAGAGAGTAAAGTTGTTGTCGAATAAAAACAATCCACTATTTATACAGTCCTAAAATGCGCACGCGTTATATAAAGTAAAAATGCATACACGATATGTAGAATAAAAATGTGCACGCGATAGTTTTCATCATAATAAATAGGTTAGGTGCACGGCTAAGGCAACGAATAAAATCATAAGAAAACAAATGTTTTCTATGGTTAGATACAAAGAAAATGTTTTTTGTGTTCCCTTATTTTCATGCATATAAATGTTTCTCTTTATATCCCCAATAATCCCTAGATACCCCCTATCTCTTTCTAAATACACCTCCCTCCCTTACTCCATCCATGTCCATACCACCCCACTCTCCACCTTCTCTTTATCTTCACCATTATCCCTCCCTATAGCACTCTCTCCCTTCTTCTCCCTTAGTCACTAACCTTATGTGCCTTTATCCCTCCCCCTTGCCCTCTCTCTCTTACCTTGTATCCCTCCCTCCCTATCTCTCCTCTCCATCCCTCCCTCTCTCACCGTCTCTCCCCTTCTCGGGGTGGTATCTCTCTCTCGTTACTCCAATAGTTGATGATGTCGTTGTCAGTAGAATACCCTTTTAGTTAATGGGGAGTGTTGAAATATTGTAAATTGAAAGAATATTCTAAATGTATTTTATTGATATACCCCAAGGGAGATGTCTTATTCCTCTAGAGTCATGAGGTGTAACCTCCATTGTAAGTTGGGTCAATAGTACCCACACACATGATCTCTTAAGGGTATCCTCAACCTTTAAGTTGGGATATGGCCATGATTAGGATATTTTTAGCATTAGATATGGAGGATAAGGTGTTAATCATGGTTGGTACATAAAGCTTTAATTTTAGGTTGTAAACCAGCTTTTAGGGTTCAAGGTCCATGAACGACACCTTGAATCACCATAGATGACCTCTCATGTTGATAGTTTTGTTTTGAATTGGGATATGGGAACCGTTAGGGGTTTCTAAGTAATATGTATGTGTCTTGGGACCTTAGAGATAATAAGGGAGGAAACCTAGGCCTTAGCCTCTAGAAGATGATTCTATCCATCTAGAGCCAAGAATGATGTGTTCATGAACAACCTCAATAAATCCTTCCATGGTTTCATTTACCTTGAAATGAGGATACTAGTTCCATTATAACATTTTTAGCACTAAGTACACACACTAGGACCCTTCACATGGGTAGGGGAAACACTTGGTCCTTAGGCCTTAAAGGAAGTTGTTAACCATTTAGGGCCAAAATTGATGCCTCCAACCACCACACATGACATTGAAAGTGAATCATTTGAACCTTAATCGGGATATACACGCCGTCATAATTTGTTGAGCACTAGGTATGCATCTCAAGGCCATAGACATGGTCAGGGGAGGAAACTATGGCCTTAGGCCATGTTAGCACCCAGAATCACACCCAAGGATGTGGGAAGGTGGACCCCGAGGTAACAGCAGAACCAGTTTAGGAAAGGGAGTTGGCTTCTCCAATTCCAGAGAGGGATCTCTCACAGATGTATAACAAGGCCAAACATAATGTCACAAAAAGAATATCAGATGTTGGTGATTGGAAACAAAATGAAGATATATCGGGCTATGGAGTCAAAAATCCCAAGAAAACAGAGCAGTTTGCATAGGAAAACGCTTGCAGGAGCAAGGTAGTATCTCGATCAAGGTCGTTATGTTTAGGGTCTGGTGAGAATTGCAGAATGATGACAGTCCGCTAGCATAGAGCACCGCAGGGATGAATTCTATGCCAGTTTTGGAAGAAATGTTTAGTGGATATCAGAGACAATGACAGGAACATATGAGTATGAATTCCTAACCATTATACACTGAGTCTATGACATGAAGAAAAACATAATGTAAAAGATAAAAAGAAACACATACATATAAGGAAAAGAGAATCACAGACTGTAATTTAGAAACACACAAGAATTCCTGCATTCATATAACCAATAGTCGGCTCTTTACTTGTATTAATTCAAAAAGTATTATCAACACAATAGTCTTGCAAATTTAAAACCAACCAACCCTTTTTCCCTTTGCGGGGAGTACATTTATAGTGCTTCAGACCCCCAAGACTGACCTCAGGGTCGAAATTAGTTACAAACTATCAAACAAACTTCAAAAAAACTCTAACGTGGCATATTTGCCACGATTTACACAAAACAGAAATATGATGCGGAGTGCTGAAAAATATGCTTGAAATCCCCTCCTTCATATATCAGCTGGTGACAACTATGTGAAATATGAGAGATCTTATTGTGATTGAACATGTTTTGGTCAAAACCCATTTCTTCGTTTTCTCTGATTCACCACTAGCTCCTTAGGATATGATTTTGAAATTGATGGCTTGGACAGTAAACTTCAAATTTATGGAAAAATACGCTCTAAATATTCTTTCCATTATCCCAATATGTGATACCTTTGTAAAAACGGAATGAGGTTTTTAAATATTTGCCTGTTATAAACAAAAACCTCTCTCATTTTTGTAAAATTCATTCCCAATTGGTGGAAACAACTCTTTGAATTTGACGACTAAAATAGTCATTTAGAAACCTAAAAAATTCCCTGTAAAGATCACTTCAATTCTCTCAATCCATAGCATATGTGTAAAATATGAGATAGGTTGTTGTATATTGTTCTGTTCTGGAGAAAAACATCTCTAATTTTCTGAAACTTCTTCTTGGTTCAATGGAAATAGGTCTCGGAAGTTAATGACTAAAACAATCATTTTTAGAAAACTTGTCTGGTTGCTCAAAGAAATTTTTCGTGTCGCTTGTTGAATTTATGATATCAATAGTTTCATATTTATACTAATCCCTTTCAACCTTAAAATTATAGCACTTTCCCTGGTGGAAAATTTTCTAACCGTCGATCTATTTGGCTAAACATCACATGTGTATCAATCTGTTTGTGGCATAGAAATTCCATTCATCTCTTTAGACACTAACTTCTCTTCACATTCACCTGGCGTAATATTTCTGTCATTCATTTGTTTTGATTAAACCAACACGTGCATTGAATTTTCCACCATATATACAGTTTTGTTGATTTTTAAATATTTAAACAACAAACATCTTCAATCTGCGAAATCAGTATGGGCGGTTGATTTCTTGGTCAATCAACATGATGAGGACACGTGGTTCATGATTTCAAAGAAAGCATATCTATTCCGTAGATTTTAAAACTTCTTTTATCCTTGCTTGTTGATGATGCAAAATTCATGTTGAATGTTGGATGATTTGGGTGTTTATCTATTTCATTGATTTCCCTTCGACTTGCACGACAATGATTCTCCATATATGAATCATCTCAAAGAATAAAATTACAGTTTCCTCTCAGTCATCACGTGATCCACCTACTGGAGACCAAGCATGTCCAATTTCTTTAGCTTTGATCTAGCATAAAATGCCAAATGCCAATCTTCAGATTTTGACCGCTGAAAGGAAAAATAAAACACAGTAAATTGTTCTGGTAAATAGTATTCTCCTCAGAATGAAAACACCCAGCATGAACCTTTGAGTTCTTCCACAAACTAGGCAAGCATAGACATTCCTTTCAGGTACCAATATCCCAGGTAGATGGTTCAGAAATATGATGTCCGTTCGAAAATAATTTTGATGTTTTTCCTTCAATGCAAAAATATGCAAAATCTTCAGAAGTTTAAGAATAATAGGGGTTTTCCTGTAATCTTTTGTTGTGTTGCTTATTTAAATTATGAAGCAACTGCAGACCATTCTTATCTACAATACCCATCAACACAATGCGTGATTCTATTTTGAGCAAAGCATCCAATACCATTGAATAATCTCTCATGTTGTCAAATGCCCAAACACCATAAACCATCAGAGTCGCAAACCTTTGGCGTCGTCATGGGGACTTCACTTATTGAACCTCTCACATAACATGTGCGATTGTGGGATATTAATGAATACCCTTAATTTCCAGAGATATTGATCCAAACTCTTTTTGTTGAACCCCCTCCCAATACTTAAAACTTCCTCCCCACCCCTTTTTATACCTCAATACTTATAAACCACCCTACCCACCCCCACCTTAAACCCCTCATTCCCCCCAATACCTAAAATATATTGGTTTGATTTTTTATAATTTTAAAACCCACAATATGAACTAATGTGATAGGATATTGGTCAACAAGTGAAGCCCCCGTGGGCATCGTTCTTCATATTTTACCCTTATTAAAAAACCAACGAATTTAATATTGTCATTTTTCATACTTGCGTTTCATATGTCTTTTGTAATGAAGTGTTATCCCACATTTGCGAGGAGAGTGATACTTGAATTGTTTATAAACTCCAATGGTTGTATTATATATCAAGGAACAACGTGTAGTGATATTCTTTGAGAGCTTGGTGTTTGGACTTAGATGATATGGTTGACGGGCCCATATTTTAACTTGGCATTTGGTCGCTTGCATTGAGCTTAAGATATTGTCATAAAGGATTAACCCAATATAGCTTTTGGTAAAATATCAGCTAGATATACCTTTTGGTAAAATATTTCATTTTTAACCAGAGGCCTTTAACTCTTTTTTTTCTTGTCAACCCTTATTTCTCTTTATACTGTTTTATACCTCTCTAAGTCCTTAGCATAAAAATAGTGCTAACAATTGGCTCCAACTAGGGATGCCATCCTCCCTATGAGGTAGCAAAGAACCCCGTAGACCAGGTGCTGAATCCATTGGGCGGCTCCCAAAACTCTCTGAAATCCCAAACCTGCTCTAAATGTAACCACCATTGAAACCATTCTGTAAACAAACCCCTGTCAACCTATAACCTATCACCTGTACCATAGCCTGTCACCTGTCCATACTCTGAAGACTGAAAAACCACTATAACTGCAAACTTGAACTTTAAAACTGAAACTGAAAACAAACTAAAAATTGTTGAAAGAAATGCTCGCCATGTCAAGCTTATTCATATTTACTTACCTACCCTACTTACTAAGCATCAACGCTCAGTCAAGTAACTTCCGACTTCTAGTGAAGCCAATTAAGCAAATGATCCCATAAACCAAATTTCTCTTCATGCTTGATAGAAAACAGAGATGACAGACTTAATGGCACAAGGTTATAATAAAGAAATTGATCTTTACTATAGAGATATAACCAACCAGTACAACTGCTGAGCTTCTCCATGTACTCTGCCACTAGATCATAAAAAACATTAAATCCTTCAAAAAATTCAATCATTTGCTTATCGTGAGAAAGCTGCTCAAAAAGTAACTTCCTTTGCAAATTGTCAAATTGTTTTTCAAAAGATCCTTGACAAGAATGCTCGTGAAAATCCTCAACCAAGACATCCACAAATTCATTCAAAATTTCTGATTTTACAACTTCATTCTTTCCATGCATTTCAAAAGAAATACCACTCTGTTCCTCAGCGGGATCAAGCAAACAGATTTCATTTTGACAGAAAATTTCTGAATTTGAAAAACAAAAAGAAACATCCATTTGAGAACCCTCATCTTCTTCTTCGTTATTCATCTTTTCATTGCATACTGCTGGTTTTTCTATAGGCTGGGATTGATTGCATAACTGTTCTTCTTGCTTATCATTCATTCCAAGAAATTTTATACCTTCATCCACAATCTCAAATTTCTATTTTTTATCAGAAACTCTAAGTCTCCTTTACCACTCAAATGAAGAAAAACACAAAGGCAAGTAGACACTTTCAACATGTTTACCGTCCACTTTGTTTTCATCCTTTTTATCTTTGGTTGCAATGTGATTTTCTTCACTAACAAAAATTGTGACAGGATGATTGCATTCTTCAGAAAACAAATTAGTACAACCATCTCTTTCGAAATCACTATGTTGATTATCTTCTATAAGTAAAGAGGGCTTTATATATTCATGTAAATCTTCGGGTGAAATTTGAAATTGATCAACATACAAAGGTATTCCTTCAACCATTTTTTCAAAATTTGATTTATCTGTACTTGCTATTTCAAGAAATAAACATTTGGGAGGACCACAAAACTAAGATTTTTCGGAATTATCATTTTCTATGTAATCAATCACATGAGTATTGTAACTTTGGAGAGATTGTGGTTGCAAAGAGGAATTTTCTGATTGGGGAGGGGCAGCCTCTTCTTGTAAACAAATTTTGGAAGTTGAATAATACGAGGAAGGATTTGATTGACAGTCCCAACCTCTTTCTTGGTCACACAGAGAATGCCAAGAATGCTGCAAATCATCATCAGCTTCGAGAAGAGAGATATAGCTGGTTGAGACGGAGCTTTGGTCTATGTCAACTTCAGTCAAGGAAGACAGTACTAACTGCTGGGAATTTTCTTGAATATCATGGCAATTGGTTTGTCTTTCTTTTTCAACTGAGTATTCATGTAAGATATCTAAAACCTCTTCATCAGAATACTGATCACCACCACATTCATCTTTCACATTTTCAATGAACTCTTTATCGTGTGTGCAACAATCTTGAAGTAACAACAAAGAAGGATAATGCCTTTTGAAATGTTCATGCAATGTTGTATGGAAGTCTTTAAGGGAAGACAAACTTCCTAATGGTAATCCCTCAAACCACAACCTAGCATTTTCTTCTAAACTAGCCTTGAATATTTTCATTAAAGAGTCCTCATGTCATCCAACCCCTAGCTTGTGTATAAGTTTATGAAATCTAAACAAATGGATTGCAACATCATCACCCTTTGATCCTTAAATATTGGAATATATGTTTGCCAATTTACAGTAGGTATTCGATTGGGCTAACCAGGAATGACATCAAAATTCATAGGAGCATACCTTGCAGCCCAAGAAGTCATCTTGATGGTGTAGAAACTAAATTAGCTCCTCAAACTTTGCAACCCCGTTTGATAGCGGAGCTGCCATAGAACATTATGAAGAATTGATTCTTTGCAGATGGAGTCACCAGGTAAAAAGAGACATGACCTTCTTAATGTCTGACCATTTTTCACTATCAACAAACATATCTAAACCTTTTGTTCATATCTAGGGAATATTTGAAACCTCTCCCTGTATCTGTCTTTCTGACCATCAGTCTCCCCAATGGAGTCACCTTCCATAACCTTTCAATTGAGTCGCCAGGGCAAATGATACAACCTTTTTCACATGTAAGAATCTCATTTTTCCCATAGAAACCCTTTATCCTTTGAATCTTTGTCATTCTTCCCCAGCGATGATTTTAAATTTCGTCCCTGGCAACGATGTCAATTTGTTGGCACCCATAATCGCACCCAAGGCTATGGGAAGGTGGATCTCGAGGTAACAACATAACCACTTTAGGAAAGGGTGCTGGATTCTCCAATTCCAGAGAGGGATCTCTCACAGATGTATAACAAGGCCAGACATAATGTCACAAAATGAATATCAGATGTTGGTGGTTGGAAACAAAATGAAGATATATCGAGCTATGGAGTCAAAAATCCCAAGAAAACAGAGCAGTTTGCATAGGAAAACGCTAACAGGAGCAAGGTAGTGTCTCGATCACGATCGTTATGTTTGGGGTCTGGTGGGAGTTGCAGAATGATGATAGTCCACTAGCGTAGAGCAATGTAGGAATGAATTCTATGCCAGGTTTGGAAGAAATTTTTAGTGGATATCGGAGACAATGGCAGGAGCATACGAGTATGAATTCCTAACCATTATACACTGAGTCGATGACATGAAGAAAAACATAATGTAAAAAATTACAAGACACACATGCACATAAGGAAAAGAGAATCACAGACTGTAATTTAGAAACACATAAGAATTCCTGCATTCGTATAACTAGCATTCGACTCTGTACTTGTATTAATTCAAAAAGTATTATCAACACAATATTCTTGCAAATTCAAAACCAACCAACCCTTTTTCCCTCTACGGGGAGTACATTTATAGTGCTTCAGACCCCCAAGACCGACCTCAGGGTCGAAATTAGTCACAAACTAAAAAACAAACTTCAAACAAACTCTAACGCGGCATATTTGCCACGATTTACACAAAACAAAAATATGATGTGGACTGCTGAAAAATATGCTTGAAATCCCCTCCTGCATATCTCAGCTAGTGATAGTTGTGCGAAATCTAAGAGAGGTTATTGTGATAGACCATGTTTTGGTCAAAACCCATGTCTTTTTTTTCTTTGATTCACCTCCAGCTCCTCGGGATCTGATTTTGGAATTGATGACTCGGGCAGTAAAATTTAAATTTCTGAAAAAATACACTCTGAATATTCTTTCAGTTCTACCAATATGTGATACTTGTATAAAACCTGAATGAGGTGTTTGAATATTGGCATGTTATAAACAAAAACCTCTCTCATTTTTGTAAAATTCATTCCTAGTTGGTGGAAACAAATATTTGAATTTGATGACTAATACAGTCATTTGAAAACCTGAAAAACTCCCTCTAAATATCACTTCGATTCTCTCAATCCATAGCACTTGTGTAAAAACTGAGAGAGGTTATTGTATATTGTTTTGTGCTGGAGAAAACCCTATCTTAGTTTCTAAAAATTCTTCTTGGTTCGACGTAAATAGGTTCCAGAAGTTAATAACTAAAACAATCATTTTCAGAAGACCCGTCTAGTTGCTCAAAGAACGTTTTCATGTTGCTTGTTGAATTTATGATATCAATAGTTTCATATATATACTAAGCCCTTTCAACCTCAAACTGATAGCACTTTCCATGGCAGGAAATTTTCTAACCGTCGATCTATTTGGCTAAATATCACACATGTATCAATCTACTTGTGACATAGAATTTCCCTTCATCTCTTTAGACACTAACTTCTCTTCACATTCACAAGGTGGAATATTTCTGAATCGTTGATTTGTTTTGATTAAACCAACACGTGCATTGACTTGTCCACCATATATACAGTTTCACTGATTTTTAAAGATTTAAACAAAAAACGTCTTCAATCTACGAAATCAGTATGGGCATTTGATTTCTTGGTCAATCAACATGATGCAGACGCGTGGCTCATGATTTCAACACAGGCATGTCTATTCCGGATATTTAAAAACTTCTTTTATCCTTAGTTTTTGATGATGTAGAATTCATGTTGACCGTTGGATGATTTGTGTGTTTATCTGTTCCTTTGATTTTCCTTTGACTTGCAGGACAATGATTCTCCTTTTATGAATCATCTCAGGGAATAAAATTACAGGTTCCTCTTAGTCATCATGTGCTCCACCTGTTGGTGACCAAGCATGTTCAATTTCTTTAGATTTGATCCAACATCGAATGCCGAATGCAAATCTTCAGATTCTGACCGTCGAAAGGAAAAATAAAACACAGTAAATTGTTCTGGTAAATAGTATTCTCCTCACAATGAAAACGCCCAGCATGAACCTTTGAGTTCTTCCACAAACCAGGCAAGAATAGACATTCCTTTCACATACCAATATCCCAGGCAGATGGTTCAGAAATATGATTTATGTTCCAAAATAATTTCAACGCTTTTCCTTTAATGTAAAAATATGAAAATCTTCAGAAGTTTAAGAATAATAGGGGTTTTCCTGTAATCTTTTGTTGTGTTGCTTATTTAAATTATGAAGCAACTGCAGACCATTCTTATCTGCAATACCCATCAACACAATGAGTGATTCTATTTTGAGCAAAGCATCCAATACCAGTGAAGAATCTCTCATGGTGTCAAATTCCCAAACAACACAAACCATCGGAGTCGCAAACCTTTGGCGTCGTTCTTCATATTTTACCTATTATTAAAAAACCAACGAATTTAACATTGTCAATTTTCATACTTGCGTTTCATATCCCACATTCACCAGGAGAGTGATACTTGAATTGTTTATAAACTCCAATGGTTGCATTATATATCAAGGAACAACGTGAAGTGATATTCTTTGAGAGCTTGGTATTTGGACTTAGATGATGTGGTTGATGCATGGGCCCATATTTTAACTAAGATATTGTCATAAAGGCTTAGCCTATTATACCTTTTGGTAAAATATCACCCCAATATACCTTTAGTTTATAAAAGTAAATGAAATTTATTTTTATAAAACATGACTTTCGCCCATTTTTCACAAAATATACTTTGTAAACTCTTATAATATTTATCCATAATGAATAAATTTATTCCTTGATTATGAAATATTTCATTTTTAACCAAAGGCCTTTAACTCTTTTTTTCTTGTCAAACCTTATTTCTCTTTATATTGTTTATACCTCTCAAACTCCTTAGCACAAAAACAATGCTAATAAGCCCTAACTAAAGCTTCTAGGCATCTAGGGATATGAAGGATGCCTTAAAAAAACACACATGGCATCTCATAGATATATTTGGACTATGAATATGGATGTTATTAGAATTAGGTGGTTTTGAGCAGTAGGTATGCGACCTCTGAGACATGATTGAGGGAATATGACTTGAAGCACCACAGGTGACCTACTCAAGGTATGCTTGGTCTTCGAGAAAATATGCACATGCCTTTAAGAGGTTATGAGCATTAGACATGGGTATTAAGGCCTCAACATGGTCAAGGGAGGAAATCCAAGACTTAATCCCTAAATAATATTTTTGGCATCTATGGATACACATGTGCCTTACTCACTATCCCTCTATGCATTTCTCATTGTCCCTCCCTGCCTTTGTATTTCCATCTCTCACTATCTCTATGTGTATGTGTATTTGTCTTTCCCCCTTCTCTCTCTCACAACCTCCCTCTCTCTCTCTATCTCTACGTGTGTGTGTGTGTCCCTCCCTCACTCCACGTCTCTCAAAAGCTCTCTCCACCTTATTTATACCTCCCTCACTATCCCTCCCTACATCACT